>JABUIW010043882.1:355123-453483 GCA_013363375.1 Menidia beryllina
ACACACACACACACACACACACACACACACACACACACACAGAGTGTCACATTTAGAAATCTCTTCATTCAACCACAGTTTGACTCCTCTGCAGTTTAAATAGGCAGGTCAACCTCTGCAGTTTATGGCCTTAAGAGAAAAAGGATTTCCCTTAGGAAGGCAAAAACAGTGTCAAAGCTCAGCGCACACTGCACGAATCACAGTGCTGGAAAATCCAGGTGTTCTGTAGAGCAGTACGCTTAAAGTTACAGTATTAGTGTCCCGTCTGCTTTTGACCAAGAGAAAATACTATAGTTCTCCATAAAACCAACATACTACATTTGCCATTTTTTATTAATCGTCTGAATTCATATTACTGCAAGTTTAGACATAAGCTTCATTCCTACTTTTAATAAATATTTAATACAAATTAAAGGTAGTGTTTCAGACCTTCTGTAACACCAATCGTACACTCAATTCTGACATGATAAATAAAATGTAACTGATTGCCTTTAACAAGGAGATAATGCATTTGGGTCACTTTGTCTAGCAGCATTTAAAAAGTTACCTAAATAGCATTCAACACAGGTTAGCTGTTTAGTCTTTGTATGATTAATGCTTTATGTCGATGCATTAAAAGTGAATCTCCAGATATTTTTTTACGTCGGAAGGCCGAGCTGTTGGACTGTTTTGTGTCTTCACCTGATGAGATCAAACTTTCAAAGTTGTGATTATTCCCATGGCACTAATAACATGAACCCACCATGCGGTCTTCAAAGGTTTTCACCATGATGCCATCAGGCAGTGATGTTGCCAGCAGGGCCATTTCCTTCCTCACTGTGCTGAAAAATTTCTTCGCCTCTGCCGGCTGAAACTCCATTTTCTTAAATGAGTGAGTGTCTGTTACAGAAGGACAAGATACATCGATTAAAAAGGACAAAACATAAACAACTGTGTAGTGTGAAAAATGACTAATTTGGAAATGTGGAATATGACTAATTAAACTTCACTATGCATCTTGATGTTGTTATTGTTTTGTCTACAAAAAAAAAAGAAGTTGCTATTGCTGCCAAAATAGTAAAGAAGATCATCTGCATGTCTAGGAGAAAATAAAACTTATGAATTTAATGGTGGAAGGTTTGAATATAACTTCCAGCTATGCGGCCGATAAATCTCCAGCTTCTTAATTTAGTGACAACATTTTTAGTTTAAACTGTGGTCACTAAAAAATTACTTGTATTTGTGCTTTTATGTGGCACGACATGAAAGATTTGATGTCTTCTAAGTCTTAATTAAGACTTTCAGAAAAGGACTAAAGAAAGTGAAAACAAGATTTAAAAAAAAAAAAGAAAGAAACAAGGGAAATGTCAGTTTGACAGTTTTTTAGAAAGTTAAATGAAAAAACATGAAGTTTTGCCTCACCTGGTGCCCATTCTAGCACTGAAAACACTTCTCCCTTGGCACTGGTAAAGGTCACTCCCGGTTTCCCTCCACTCTGTTGGCACAGTACTGGCGTGTCACTGAGAAACTCACTGGGCCATTCCTGCCCGCCCACTGGTGTCTGCGGCTCCTGCTGGAGCTTGTCCTCTCCAGTTCTCTCTGGCTGAAAAGTCATCTGCAGGTTAGGTACAGACTGAACAGGGGAAAAAAAAAAGGCCCAATTTGGTGCCATTTTATTTGGACTCCAAAGACCTACCTCTACCCCTGCGCCTCCACTTCCGACTACCTCCACCACAGCTTCCATCTTCTCCTCCTCCACGATGGCCACGTTGTCCAGCGTCTTCCTTAAGTTCTCCTGCAGCTTTTTGATGTCGTCCAGGAAGCGTTTCTCCTTGGTTGGTTTTTCTGGGGCAGCTGATGTGACTGAACTCGCAACGTTCTCTACCGAAGCGGGTTCGGCCGAGGTCGGCGAGGTCGGAGAGCCGCCCGTCCACAGCTGTTCCACAGTCATGTTCTTAAGACTCTCCAGGATCTTCAGGGCCTCTTTCAACTCCCTGAACCCTCGAGAGGAACCGTCCTTGCTGGGCTTCTCTGATCCGTTGACTGCACCTCCTGGAGTGGTTCCTAAACAGACACAGTTTCTATTAATTTAATAAGTTATAGCTAATAGACCCACAAAGATGAGGAAGACTAAGGTTTGATTGTCTTTTGAATGCTGCAGATGAATGAAATTTTTAAAAAGAGGAAAAAAATTCTAATATGTTTTTTAATAATAAAACATGATGCTTAAGGATGAAAAGGAGCCCCCACCACCTCCAGAGGAAGGACTGGCCACTGCCACAGACGTTTCCCCCTCCTCTATTGGAACTCCTCTAGTTGGGCTGGTGCCTCCAGTCTTGCCCTCATCTTGTGGGGGGATGATGAATGATGTGGAACCGGTGGGTGTGGGGGTGGGAGTCGCCGTTTCCGTCGCCTCCGCGTTGTTGACGTGGCTGTCGTCCTCAGTCGTCAGGCCGTTGTCCGTCTCCCAGCTATCGCTCTCGTCCTCCCACTCTTCGGTGGACAGCACGCTGCTCGTCTCCTCCACGGAGTCGTAGTCCGTCTCCTCGATCTCGGACTCCACGTTGTAGAGGTGCTGGGAGGGGATTGTTGCGTTGTCAGCAAACGGCTTTCCTCTAAGGGTGAGCGTGACTGCAGAGATGTGCGTTTACCTGTGGCAGTACGATCGTCTTAGAGTTGTCGGCCCACACAACCTCCACTTTGCTGCTGACATCCACCCTGGACACCTGGCCCACTGATGTCTGGGGGTGGTTGAATATGCAGAGATGATCATAACCAAAACGATGCTAAATTAAATTTGAAACCTTGTAAATACCTTTATTTATGCCTTTACGAGGCTTGTGGTTTTCCCTTTATGCCCTTATGTATGGTTTGTACTGCCACTGTAACGTGTAAATTTCCCCACTTTCGGATCAGAAAAGTACACTAATCTAATCTAATCTAATCTAAGGGCAGGATGAAAAGCAACTTCACTGAAAAAGCCACTTGGAGAGCTCTGGAGCTACTTTGCATATTTTGTTCTTAATTTTTTTTCCCCCTGGCTTAATGTGCCATCGAATAAAAAAACTGGATAAAATAAAACACTGATATAGAATGCGAGTTGAAAGTCATCGAAATGGTTTTCACCTCATTTTCACAGTCATTCTGTCCATTCTCCGAGTTCCATATTCTGATGACAATGTCTGTAGTTCGGAAGTGAAAATCTGGATGATCTGCAATGTCGTACACGCTGACATCCTCCTCTACACCAATGACCTAGATTGAATGGGAAAAAAAAAAATCACTATAATGAACACATAGCTTTTAACCTCGGTAACACTAACAATGTTCCGTTGACTAACCTCGACATTGTCACCAGTGGAGCTGAGTTTGATCCACCTTACGACACATGTTCTGCCCTTGTGATCCCCAGACTGGATGACGCCATACACTCCTGGGTCCTGCAGGGCTTGAGCTAAAAGTGAGCACACATCTTAAACAAAATTTTTCAAATAAAAGCAATAACTGATGATCTGATGAGATATATCCTTGTATTTCCAGTCCATGTGATACACAGCAACAGATTTGAGATTATATTGTAGATTTTGAATGACAGGTAGGCCCATATAAAAACTAAAAAACACATAACTGCAGTACACAAGGAAAGAAATCTGACACCTATACTTAGAAAATTAAATTTCAGAACTGATCATTAAGATGATTTTGAAGTTTAAAAAAGTGGACTCACGTCGCTTGTCGACGACAAAATCCCCAGGACAAAACTCGTGGCTGTCAAGGTGCTGAATGGGGATGAGATCATTTGATCTGATCCCCTTCTCAACCCACCCGTCCTTCCACATCACATCAGCTGTGGTCTTTGTGGACACAACTTCCACTGCCACCCTGAGAAAGGAAAACACCAATAAGGACACTACGAACAATTACAATAAATAAAAACATTAGCTCTTTGTCTGGTTACAACAATATTTTGCATGGTCACAAGTCCGGAAAAAAACTACAAGAAGAAATACAAACTATACGAAAAGATGAATCAATAAAGACTCAGAAATTGAGCCATGTTTTTCTGTTCACTCACCGGTCTCCAGGCTTGAACTCACGGGAGAACTTGGTCCTCTTCTTTTTGTGCTTCCTCTTCAGGTTGCGGATGGAGAGTGGGATACTTTTCTTGCGATTGGTTCCCAGGCCACCGCTCTGGGAGGAGGCAGTGGAGCTTGCAGATGATGTCAGGGAACTGCATCCACGTTGAAGTTGCATACAAAAAGAAACAGTTAATTTAGTTGTTTTTTTTACCCACGTCCATTTTTCCACGTTCGAGCCAATGAATTAAAAAATACTGAAAAGCGTTGTACTTTGTCATTCCGAAAGGCAAAAATCAATTTTCTTTTCAACTAATCTACATGTGTAATTTCTATGAGAGATATAAAGTATGCTTAATTTTTTAAAACTTTTCAGGGCCATCGTAACCATAACCAAAAAATTTAGACACAATAATGGAAAGAGTATAAAAACAAAGCTTTTTATGCCACAGGCTGCCCCCAAAAATATCTTCGACTCCTCTATTGAGAAGCTTTTAACCATGAAAACAGTCAAATCGGCTACAGTTAAGTCAAAGAGAGGGCTTATAGTCAGCAACCTGCTCTTTTATCCCATACATACATAAAATATCGGCCCCACCACGTTGAATATAAATCATATGTCCATGAGACCTTGTATCGGAGCACAATATGCAATATTATGATTATTTGTTTGGAATATTATAGGGAAAGAGTCAAACAGGTAAAAAATTATATATGTGTAACACAGGGCTGTAATTGAGATGCTAAAAAGCATCATGGCAAAAAAAGTCAGGCCATGGTCAAAGTATTTTGGTACTGATTGCTCTGAAAACCTCACTTTTTTGTAACAGTTGAGTTAAAGAGTGTAAAATATTTTAATCAACATTACATGGGTTTTCATTATTGTCAAAGCAAAAAGAGGGGAATGATAATCAAATGGCCCTCACAGACCTTGTGTCATCCGTGTCCTCTGCAGCCTCATCATCTGCATCCTGCTCCACGTGTTCAGCCGTCGAGTCGCTGGGGTTCTGAGAGTCCAGCGAATTCGGCAGCGACATCACAGGCCCGTTGTTGTTGGGACGAGACGAGTCTACCTGCTCTGATTTCAGTTCACCTGGTGAGACACATTTTAAAAAAAAAAAAAAAAGGTCCATAAGCATTTCGGTGTAACCTAAAAAGGGCTAATTCTCAATAAAAAAATTAACTTAAAAATACTGTGCTATCTATGCAAAAAGAAAAGTTTACCGTCACAGCTCGTCAATTATTCAGAAATAGAGTATAACATCACTTCACATATCAATTCTCAAAATGTTATTTAGTGTTGCTTCTTGGTAAGGTTTAAAAAAAAAAAAGAAATATTCTGAAATTCTCATGTAGTAAAATCTTCACCTATAATGCTCCCTATGTTCCAAGCTCTATTTATGGGTATCACAGCATACTTTCCCACAGAAACTTTAAATAACAGCTTTACATGTAGATATTTAGTTCTCAAATTATCTTCAGAGTTATATGCAAAACACTGACTAACACCAATCAGAAACACCATAAACAAAACAGCATTTCCTAACAATTCTTCTGTTATTGTTTTTGCTGCTGCATTTCATCTGCTCATTTTGTCAGTAGAGAGATGTTAGGCACCTTGTGAGTCAGCGTTTTCCGCCTTCTTCCCCGAATCCTTTTTGAACATCCTTTTTAACTGCGGGAGACACAAAAACAGGAAGAAAGTGTTGACGATTGTCAAAAGAATTCTTGGTGACAGTGTCCGTGAAGCTGAGGGGATTCCACCCGTCTCTGACGACACATTCAAAGCACAGCAAATTCCCGTCCATTACCAATTTGTATGCACTTGAAGAAACAAATCTATTGTAAACTTATTCACACCTTTCTGGCAACAGGGTCCTCTGGAAGAACAGGGGCGCCTTCGGGGCCTTCACAGGTGATGCGTGTGGCGTCGCCTTTGGCAGGAAAGATATAAAGGGCCCTCTCCCCCAGCTGCCTCTGGGTGTGATCGTAGTAGCCCAAGCGTCTCACCCTAAAGCCAACCATGACAATGCCTTCATTTCAAATGTCACAAACATGTGTTCTGGCCTGGAGTGACTAGTTTGTGTTATTTTCTGTGTCTTTTCAGGCTCCCATGGAAAGGCTAGGAAAAGGACACAGGCTAGTGCGAGTGGCCACATGTGGACCAATGACTGCACTGACCTGCAGAGGTTTTCCTGTGTGATGGTGGAAGGGGGTGGATACACACTGTCAGAGCCTTTTGGGGAGTAGCTCTTTGTTATCCACGTCACTTTCAACTCCACCACCTTCACCTGAGGGAAGCACAAGCCTTAGAGCGAGCAGTTCAACAACCGAAGACACCAAGTGATCAGTGATTCGATAACTGAAATCAAATCAAAAGCAAAAATATTGAAGAATCTGCCTAAAAATGTATGGATTATAATGTCATGGATGATTATGTCATGTAATCCTGTCAATGGGTTGCATACAGGTGCTGTCATGGAAAGGAATGTCATCACCGCCTCACCTCTTCTACCACCACCCTGAATTTGCACTTCCTGCTGAGGACTGGTTTGACCCCCGACAGCCACTGTACATTAGAGAAGACTTTGGCTGGACCGATAAGAACTTGACCTGGGTAAAAACCATACGCCTCATCAAAGAACAAACCCTGTGTGAGAGCACAGGAAGAGGTTTATCATCAAAAGGACATAGGATGAGTGTGAAACGTTCAGCACTTTACAGTTAGTTTGATTATATCATACAAGGACACATTATCAGGTGAGCAATTTCCCCTAAAACCTGGGGGGGAAAAAATGAACAAAGTGTGGCTTTTTTAAATTTTTTTTTTTTTTTAAATGCATTTAATTTTCATCTCTATCCATTCATCTTCTTCTGCTTATTCAGGATCCAATCACTGGTGGGCAGCAGCCAAAGTAGGTAAGCCCAGACTTCCTTCCCCCGGGCCACATCAACCAGCTCAACCAGGGAGTGGGGTGGGGGGGGGGTACTTATTTTGGCCGCTCGTAGCCGCGATCTTGTTCTTTTGGTCACTACCATTTAATTTAATCACAGTAAATCTAAAATTTGACCGTTAGACTTGCAAACAGTGCATTCTATTCCGTTCTTTCCTTAGCTATCAACCATCTTGTGTGGTAAATATTAAGAATATACAAATAGAAATTTCCACCACACAATGACAAAACAAAAATCATTAAACATTTGGAAATTGACACTGGAAGCGCAAAACATTTCAGAGTGCTTAAGCCTTTTCTAATAACAGGAAACAATACCCTGCTTTGTGCAAACAGAAACCTTATACTTCATATCTCAACAACCTTCTAGACAGGAAAATGGCTGGCAAACTACATTAAGCACAACACTCTTCTAGTGACATTTTACAGTACAAGTTCAAAAGAAGATATTCAACATTATTCTTATCCTTAACTGCGTGTTACTATGACAGCATATAGGCTCAGGGGATGTTTATTACATAGTCATATGACCTCACTTTTGTGGTAGGTTATACTTCTATAACTCCTATTACATATATGGATTTTTGTAGTATCAATATTTTACAATTGTATGTCTATGTTTATATAGGCTGCATGATGCAAAAAAAAATTTACAACAAGGTCAATAAGAGCTTGGTTCATAATGACTGAATAATCCAAAGAAAAGGGAAGAAACCTAACATTGGACATGAAGTAAAATCAGCCATAAATCCACGTTCAGCGGATTCCACTTCATGTTTCTTAATGGGAATGATAAAGACTCGAGGGGGACCACATTAACTAAATACAATTACACTTGCTAATTCAGACAGTTCATAATGGTATCAGAGAGTGGAGAATCACTCCACACAGTTAGCAAATAGCAATAATGGAAAGTGGTACATCAAAAAGAAATATCTGCTAGCTTCTCTGTCGGCTCCCTTCTTTTTTCTAAAATGATCTGCTCTCTGTGTTTCTTTGAGAAGTGAACAAATCTAACGTGACAGATCGGAGCTTGTGGCTACATACCGAATCACTGACATGCGGACAAACGTCATAAAGCTTGGCGCCGTCTTCCACACTCATGGAGCACCTGGAGGGAGGAGAGGGAGATGGAGGATTGGATGACTTTCACAGGATATGGCACGCACACGCTCATGTATCCTGACAAATTGTCAGATAGTTATAGAGAACACAATATATTATGTACGCACGCACGCACGCACACACACACATACACACCCTACCTACCTGGCTCCGTTGGAAAGTTGGAGGATGATGTGATTGGTCAGGTCGTACACTTTGCCCAACCAGAAGTCATAGGCAATATAGTCTCCGTACATAAAAGACTGAAAGGCACAAGAACTCAGTCAGTTTTAGGACCAATGCACCACTGCCTTAGAGACATCCATGATAAAAAAGGTAATTGATAAACTCTAACACCTGATCAGTTTAGTCACTGCGTCAATTTTAGAAGCTGTTGTCGAGGCCAATCGTTATTTCAAGAAAAATTAGAAGACAATCAGAGCCGTTTCCATATTTCAACATTAGAATATCATTCTGATAATTTATTAAAACATAATTATCATGTGTTTAATTTACTTTTATGGGTCCCATTATAACAGAAAACATCAGTAAAGACACAAAATGAGACAAAAGTGTCACCCAAAGTCATCCCAGCATACACATTTGCACAAATTTGTACAGCAGTGCTTTATCTTATGTTATGAAATGTAACCAAGTGGTTATTCCCACTAAAAAAATCTATATAATTTAAATAATCATTATCATGGGGTCTATAAACATTAAGGCTTGCTCTCTGTTACCCAGATGTGCTGCAGGTCTTTGCTGTTGACTGGATACAGCACGCAGTTTGTTCCAACCAATTTCACGGCGCACTCAATGTCAATGTTTGTCACAATTCCACACTGGTTATCCTATAACACAGCAGACACACATAATTTATATGACACTATTACACTACTCTGTTAATATGAAAAAAAAACATCTGAAAAGTGCCAATTACATATAATTACATATTTTTTATGTAAAATCATAAATAAATGACAAATTTGGTCTCGTGAGGATGTAATGAGTAAATCATAAGCTGTCAAAAAACTGTCCAGATGGTGGGATAAACATTTACCATACTACATTCTGTGATTCAGAACAAAACAGAAACATCTCTGAAGCTCGGTGTTGCTTTTGTGTTCAGACTGTGAGACCTTTCTTTACTTTCCCTGCCACAGTCGATCTGCTTTGATTTAGGCCAAAGGGCAGTAGCTTGAATGGCAAAAGGAAGAAACTGACTTTCTCTTTAAAATGGTAAAAACAAAAAAGAACAGACAAGGGGCAGAGACGTGGCAAAAGAGTTGGAGAGAACTTCACTTACATTGGAATTGTTCCGTCTCACTATGTCTCTGATGACAATAGATCGATCTTCAAGTTTCAACTGCGAGACAGAGACAAAAAAACACAGACGTTAACATTAACAAGTCAGTTAACTTTAAAGACATCAGCTTCAGAAATAGAGTATTTCATGTTTTAACTGGATGATTGTCTTTTTTCTTTACATGACAACAGCAGAGAAATCTGCATGTAGAAATCTCTACTGATTTCTTAAGAACAATCTAACCAGCAATGATGACTAAACCACATGTGTGAAACACGCATACTTTAAATTTTCTTTTCAATCCAAACCAAGCTGCATTTTACTAAGCTCAAGCAGAAACTCTACATGTGTGTATTTCATACTAATAAAGTCAGCAAACATATTTTCAACTTTAATGGTTAAAGACCACAGATGTGACAGTCTGATGGACAGATGTAGCCCAAAACGTGCAGTTGTAAGAGGTCAGAAAATGGCAGGTGCTCTGCTTAAATTAAGTAAACCTTTTTTGTCCTGTGAACCAAACTCTGCATAGTCTCCCTTGACTGGTGTCTGGTTTCAGTACTGCTGTGTCACAGTTGTAATTGTGTATCTTTACTACTGGTGCCTGGTTGCTTGACAAATTGACAAAATCCCACAAATCGCTTTAACCTCATCAGGCTCAAAAATTACATTCTACCTGGTCTAAAAGCGTTATACATACCTATGTCACTGATCAGACTAACAAAACAAAACAAAAAAATCTATGTGTTCCCTGATAGGTTTGATAGACACTGACCAAAAAATGTTTTTCTCTTTTTAAATGAACACTAATAGAAAAAAATTGCACAATTAGGCTTTCTTGATGAATAAACTTTATCTGCAACAACCAACAAAACTGTATTTACATTCACATAAAGCTAATTAGCAATGGCAATTGCCTACCAGAGCAGTCATAGCAAAGCAATTTCAACTAAGAGTTGAAAATGAGACATGAAAACAAGTGCATTTTACACAATGCCTAACAATGCCTAACTAACTATGAACAAGCTGAGCGCAGCTACTTCAGAGGTAGAACCTTAGGTCAGTTTAGTCTAAGCAACAAAAATAAAACAGCTGTGGTTTATCCTCATATCACTTCATTTAAAAAAAAAAACCCACTTTATTGCCGTTTGCACCCATGCAGGACACTCACTAGTTCCTGGCAGTACCTCTTGTTTTCTCTCACCCTGTAACCCAACTCCATTGGATTCTGGGATGGGGAAACCGAAGGTGCCTGAGCATGAGAGTGTGTTTGTGTGTGTTCGTTGATGCACCGAGGATAGGATCGATGGGGGCCATGTTTCCTCCTGATCTATAACAGCTTATTCCAGCTTATCGCGACTCCTCCGCTTGGGTTTGAAATACACAAAGAAACGCCTTGCAAACGCAGATGCATGCACATCTGAGACTTTCAATCAAATCTTCATTACTATTCTCCCCGCACATCGTGCTGCAGTGCGCAACGGTGGGAAAAGATTTCCTCACCTTCTCAGAGACACCGGGTTGAAACCAGCTGTATTTTGATCCACTTAATAAGATCTGGCTACGCTAACACTACACCTCAGCACCAAGTCCCTGAAATCAGACCGACATGAATTCATTAATAATACAAGAATCTGACCTTTTACTCATTGTTTTTAGAAGGAGATAGATAGATAATTAGACAGACATATATATACACATACACATACATATATAACCTACGGTAGGTGAGATAACTCCTCAGGAAATGGAAAGACATCAGAGGAGAGAAAATAGTACTATCTGACTGATCAGAGTGATAAGGCTGACATTGCTCACCTTTGATCTTAACAGAGACGTCCACTTGGGACTACAGGACTATCAGACGTCTAAAACATGTGCCTGGTGGAGCAACCGTGCGTTGCTCCACCATGTATTCAAGGTTAACTACTGAGTGAAATCAGTGTTAATTTACTCCTTGTCTGTAAATAAGTGAAAATATTTTTACATATCAGTAATAAATAACCAGAATTTGTATGTAGCATGTGTGTAGATGGATGTTTTACAGGTTTTGCATGCAGAGTGTATACAGAACATTCAAGATGAGGAGAAACTTGGTGGTGGCTTTGATGAATTGAGGGGAAAGTCTGTGTGTGACATCAGGCTGCCAGATGAACACATCCTTGGCTGCCTTTCTATCAAGGATGATGAAGTAGACGAGCCCAGATTGATTACCCCCACCCCCCCCAAAAACAAATCAATGGAGCATAGGATCTGCTTTTACTTCCTGGCCTAATTAAGACAAGTACTTATTCAGGTAAAGCATAAAGAGGAAGAAGAGCTGGAGCGAAGTCAAAGCAAAACAAAAGTGGAGTCAGGGGGTGAAAAAGCAGAAATCAATGTGAAAAGGTTTCACAATACATACACACACACACACATATATATATATATATACATACATACACACACACAAACACACACACATATATATATATATAGTTTTCTGCACTTAATTCTGCACTTTAATTCAGAAACAAGAAAGTATGTTTGTCACATCAGTTTTTGGTTTAAAAAAAAAGAAAAAGAAAAACTGTTCAATTTGATCAAATAAGTTTTTAAAACCACACACAAGATTTAAGAGAAAGGAAAGCAAATTAAATGCATTAAATAGAAGGTGACAAGAGTAGCAACAGCCTTCCACAGTAAGAGAGGGGGAAAAAGGCTCTTTTTAGAGTTTTTTTTTTAGGTGCCTGAAGTTCTTAAGTTTAGTTTCGAGGAGCAGTTGTACTTAAATCAAAGCATCACTCTGAATAACAGCATCTGCCGAATTACTGTGATATGAATAATAAAGGAATGTGTGTTAGAAGAGCCGATAAAGTCTTGAAATTATAAATCATCCTATAGTGATGGTAACAGTCGTTTCCAGAGAGTTAAGCAGCAAAGAAAAGAAAACACCTTAAAATGACCAAACATCCCAAAAGAATCTGAGCCTTTCTGTTTCAGGTTGAGACCAGCAGATGTGCTTTATTTGGATAAAAGCCGACCCAGAAAAGACTGGAAAAACCCTCTCAGAATACAGAGGATGTTCATTTCTCACACATTTACCAAAATGAGGGATCTAACAGGCTCGGCTCACACTATTCTAATGTCTTAGTGTGTCCTATAGCCAAAAGTTAAGATGCCATGACATGAACACATGATTTTTGGCTCTTGTAGATCAAATAAAGACAAATTAAACTAACTAGGAATTGCCATGTACAGTAAACCGCATTTCTAAAAAACAGGATTTAAAAAATGTAAAGGATTCTGCTGTGACAGCGCTTCCCCACTAAAGGTAAAGCTGTCAGTTGAATCAGTAGGAAAAAAATGTCAGATTCTTAAACATTTGATTCAACTAAAAGTATGGATAACAGTATTTGTTGCACCAAGACAGCGACATCGAAAAAAAAAGTTTTAATTTGTGCTCAAACTGCAAGAAACCGTTAGAAAAAATATGAGATTTAAAAGAACTTTTCTGCATGAACATCTTGTCTTCCACTCTTAAACCTATCATTTCAACCCTAATTATGGAATATCTATTTTTTTAATCTATTTACATGCTTCTCAAATAAGGAGAATCGAATTTAAATGAATTGAAACATGGCTTTTGTTACCACAGGCCCAGCTCTAAAAGGTCCAGAGAGCCATCAGCGTCATAAGAAAGATGTCAAATTCCTTCTCTGTGTTTCTATCTCTGAAGATATGGGAAACTGTGCAGTTTTTTGCATGATTTAACTTATGCAGCCAAGAGATGTAATGTGATGCCCGTTCATGCTGCTTCCTTTTGCCAGTTAGTGGAGACTCCAACCGTTTTTCTATGTTGCTTTAGGAGAATAATGAGGGAGAACCAAAAGGTCAAGAGGTCATCCTGCCTATGTTATTTGAATATTTTTTTTTCTTAATCTTGTTACTTCAGTTGTATTTTTTATTGAACTTTCAACTTTTCATCCACATACAAGTGCCATATATTTGCCATAACAAGCTTTTGAAGAAGAGTGCTGCAAAAATGGTGGCAAAGAAGGAAATTGAAGGAATAGTCACTGATAAAATAATAAATGTGAAGAGTACAAGAACATAAATCACATGGTGGAGGACATTGTTTATCGAGGAATGCTGGAGGGAGCAACAGTATGGGGAACGACAGATGTGTGAAGTGCAAATAAAGAGGAGGCGTAGCTCATTTGGAATTAAAGCAGACGAAAGTAATTCGGATTTTCCATTATGGAATTTGCAGATGAGTAACATAGATGTTGAATATGTTGTTTTCTCCCTTCGACAGATACTGATGCAATTAGCTGTTAGACTGTGAGTGAGATAAATAAATCAATAAATGCCACTCGCTTCAATTTCTACATATTGTTAGATTTATAGACCAGTTAGTAATGTTAGTAAGCTGATATTATACGAATATGTTTGTTGTTGTTTTTTAACAGAGTCTTCTAGCCTATTTCCCCTTCAGGTCAGATATTAAAAACTTCTTTTCAAAAGCAAATTCTTACATTCCACATTAGCAAGGTCATAAACGTTAATCAGCCCTTCCGATGCAAAGCTTTTCTGACTCTCTGACTGAAACCTATTGATTAGAACTCAAAGGAAGGATGGACAGCTCTATTAAAAAGAGAGCCAGCGCAAGTCTCACAGAGGGATGATGAGAGGCCTAATAGCACATTGTTTCTATTATAGAGCAAACCCATCACTGTGTAATTTGAGAGCTGAGACTAAGAAGAAAAAAAAACACAGAACCACATCCATGCAGAAAATGAAGAAAGCACTAAAAGCTTTAAGACACCGAGCTCAGTGCATTTGCTATTAGGATGAGATGTCAAAATTGTCAGTTTTTAATCAAATGAGGTGGGAAAATACGATGTCACAAGAAGGGCATAGAGAGAGGAAGGGAGGGACAGAAAGATATTCAATCATGAAGAAGAATAGGTGGCTTAAAAAAAATAGAAACCAGGATTTCTACAGGTGGAGGGTTTATTGAAAAGTAGACGGGGTGTGACAGGAGAATAAAAGAGGATGAGTAGCGAAAAAGAGAAGAGACAGCAGCCAGTCGAAGAAGTTAAAAAAAAAATCAAGACAGATCCCAGGAGGAGAGAGTGAGGAAACAAGGAAATCAGGAGCCAGAAATAGACAAGAGTGCAGCAAACGCAGTTTGGGAGGGGGGGGGTAGAAAGAGAGCAGACTGTCTCTTGCTGAGAAGAAACCAATACTGCAGAAGAAAAAGGGGAGGATGGGAAGATTGAAAGAGGGAAAGAGAGTGGAGAGGAGAAGAGCAGAGAGTGGATAGCAGCAGGTTCTTGCAGCAGGGCAGAGATCTGTGTATTCCCTCGTGTGAGCTGACGAGGAGAGACATGAAATCCATTATCGTACATGTTGGACAAGCGTCCAGTCAGCAACGCATCAAAACGATATTAGCCGGTGCTGGTTCGCTGGGATTCCGAGGTGTGGAAGGGGGAGGTGAAAGAGGCGGGGTGTAATTAACCAAAGAAATTCTCGGTCGACTGAAACCCTGATATTTCCACAAAAATTCGACTAATTGGATTATTTACCAAGTCCAAACGAATTAAAACTGCATTTCTGATAAATACAGATAGGCCAAAAACAATAGCCTGCAAACTGTGGGCACAGACCCCTTTTTGCGTTACACCCAAAAAAATAAAAAAAAATAAACATATTTAGACGATAGCTGTGATATGCAAACGGTTGTTTGCTAATTCTGCATTCAAATGTTTGTAAAATTCTGCCCTACTGCTGATGTCTTTTACATGGTTAGTCGAGAAAGACTTACTAAAAAATCAACTTTAAAACAAAAATAAATGTTCAGCTAACCTTTGGACGTTGAATATCGGGAACGTGCGTCCATCTACCTGTTTGTAGCGTGTTGGGCTAATCCAAAAGAGTGAAAACATGGGGGGTGGTCTCTGAAGACAGGCTGTGACCTGTGAAACAGGGGTACTATAAACACCCCCATTAGCATTTGGTACTTTCCTTCTGATTACATTAACCATAGAGAAATTAACAGGCAAATTAGTTGACCAATCAGAATTTTGGTCGACCCAGAACGCGTCAACCAGTCGACTAGGACTTTACAGCCATAGTGGGGAAATAGGATGGCTTAACAGGGGTAAGGAAGAAATATTGAAGCAGGGTTAAAAAAAAATTAACAAAGGAGGAGGAAAGGGAAGCAATGGTTATCAAAAAATTCAGAGATGCAAAATAAGTTGAAAGATTAATGAGCACTGGGGTCCGAGGAGAACCAGGAAGAAATGCAAACTGGGGGAAGAAGAGAAAAGGGGGGCAGACAATATGTAAAAAAAAAGGTCACATTGATCTGTAAGCAGGTGAGGTGAAACGATGGTTTGACATTAGCTTTTTTCCCCCTATGCTGCACAACAGAAAACAAGATTCTAAAGTAAATGTCTCAAATAAAACCACCTAATTGTGCATTTTCAGCCGATTAGTGGTTGATTACACATAAAACTTTCCCTGAGCTGGACAGCTGACTAAGTTATATAAAATCCCAGCATCACATTCAGTGTGACCCATTAAACAGAAACGACATTCCGAACCATGTTTTAATCAGTGGATTGTTCAGGAATGGACGGTATTACTTAATGAGAAACTTGGGATCTGTGAGCCATTACGTCATCTTGTCAAGTGATACGTTTAGCTTCAGATAAAGAAGTGGCATCAAAAGCATAATTTGCTACGAGCAAATCTGACAGGAAAGAGTACGGCTACAGGTGCAGGGAAGCAGGAACCCAAAAAAAGCATTCCATTAATCAGATTAAATGCAGCTTTGTGGGTTTTATAAGTTCCTTGGTTTTGGCATTTACATCTATTCTTTTTGTAACTTTTTGCATATGGTAAATTAATATTTCTATCTATTTGATCTGAAAGAAAAGTTATGCAGCAATTTACTTTCCTTTGTGATATATTATGTATTTGATTATTTAATTGATTTTTTTCCCCAACAAAGTGTTAGAAAACAAAACCGCTGTCCGCGTTCGTTTTCCTGGGCTTTCCTGACACCTGCTTAAGAAATGTCAGTGAGGTTTCGGAGCTCATAAAAGAGCCTTGCGCTATAGTCTAACAGTTAGCCTCGGACAAATAAAAGATGGAAACTAAGAGGTAAGAATCAGTAGTGCGCGATTAATCATTTTAAAATCGACATCAAGTGCTTATTTACGGCAAATGATGTCACCCTAAACATGTTGGCTCGGAACTTGCACCTATGTTGTCTATGGAAAGAGTCTATGTTAGTCCTTTAAGCTAAAAAAAAAAAGATTAAGGGAATAACTGTGTTTATGCTATGGATAATTAAACCATGACTACACTTAAAAACTGCAAACAGCTTTCATCCTAAGATGCCTTCTCTTGATTTTCTTACATTGTTTATTAGACTTATCTGTAATTCATACTCTTATCTATTGATATCCCTTCAAGACTGTTGAAATATAATTCAATTCAGTCCAATAAATGGTTTGAATTTGTAGCAATAAGTGCTGGAGAAAGATCCAGAACGAGCTACACTTTTTTTAGAACTGAAACCGACTCTACAGTCTCTTTTCGAATTCTTGATTTTGGTATAATCCAACTCCAGACCTGAAAAGCAATTTCACAGCGCCATAATTTCAGATCAAGTGGCACGTAAAGCATGGCAGGTCAAAATTAAACGGCAAATATAATAAACAGCAAAAGATTATCTGTGAGAGCTGTACTTCACCACAGAATAAAACATTTTTAGAAAAAACGCCAGAATGGAAAGTCGCTGCCAGGTGTCTAAACTGTCCAAATATTACGGTTTGAGGACAAATTTCATAAGTAATCCATCCAGAACATTTTCAGATGAGATGTTTGCCGATATACGATTCTGCAGTTTATTCCTCACTTGAAAAAATATTCACACATACCTGCATGCATTCATACACACAAACATACCCTACTCCTAAATGTACTATTACACTTTTACGGTTGTCTTATCTTTATGTGGAAAAGCTGTAAGAAAAAGAAAAGGTGGTATGACCTCATTCTCCATCGCTTAAATAAACAGTGACTAAAGGTCTGAACATGAACCTCGATGGCTCTCCAAGCTGGGGCTCTGAGGTCCAACTGTTTTCCATCTGTGCATTTTTCTCTGCCTAGTGTATTAAACACTTGTCTACTTTGTTTTGAAACTGGCTGATGTAAAACCTCTCCAGCTCAAGCTAAATTTTGGTCAATAAGTAGTCGACCCACGCAAAGCAACATCTCCAAGGGGGCACTGCATTGTTCCACTCAGGAGAACTGTGCATTTGTCTGACAGTGTTGAAATGACACCCGTCTACTGGGGCTGAGAGCAACACAGCCAGATACCCCCACAAATCTATCAACAACCCTAAATGATGGAAGTGAGGCCCCTCTAATCAGCTCATAAGTTTACACACCCCTGCAGAAGTTTAGCTTTCTTGGCCTTTTTTCAAAAATAGGAATGATAACACAAAAAGTTTCTTTCCACTCGTGATTATTGGTTGGGTGAAGCCAACCCTGTTTTCCATTTACAAATCATGATGAAAACAAAAACATTCAAATGAACCCGATCCCAGCAAGGAGGTGCCTGAAGGAAAATGTGCTGCAGGGTCAAGTCGCCACAAGAAAGCCATTGCTGCTCAAATGACGTTCTTAGATGTTCGAACAAGACAACGATCCAAAAGGCCAAGTCGGCCCGTAACTGGCCTCAGCAGAACAAAAGGACGGTTCACGAGTGGCCATCTCAGTTTCCTGACCTCAACATCGAGATCTCAAGTGCGCAGTTCATGCAAGACGGGCCAAGAATTTACAGGAACTGGAGGCTTTTTGCCAAGAACAATGGGCAGCTTTACCATCTGAGAAAATAAAAAGCCTCATCCACAACTACCACAAAAGACTTCACGCTGTCATTGATGTTAGAGGGGGCAATACTCTGTATTAAGAACTGGGATATGTAAACTTTTGATCACGGTTGTTTAAATGTTTTTTGTCGTCATTATGATTTGAAAATAGAAAACAGGGTTGTTCATCAATTAATGGCTTCACCCAACCCCTAACCATGAACGGAAAAAAAGTTTTTGTGTTATCATTCATATTCTCTGAAAAAAATGTCAAGAAAGCAACAATTCTGCCAGGCTGTGTAAACTTATCAGTGCAACTGTATATCAACTCAATTCACACTTGTGGGCTTCTGTCTTGAAAGAAAGCCGAAAGCAAACACATTTTACAGTCATGTCGTGCATACTCGCATTTCAAGGTTCCTGCTGTAAAGGGTTTGGGCAACTTGCACCATCAACACGAGCAACAACAGAAAAAAACGCCTGATTTAAAAAGGCAACACTCTATGTCAGTTCAACAAGAAGATTATTTTCAAGATTCTGATAGTGGAGATCCAACTGATTATATAGCAGTTGGAAGTTTAAAGAAGCAAACCCTACATTTACTTCAATCATATCTCTAAATTTATCGTAAAGCAGTGCTTTTAAACCGAATATAAAATAAAGAACAGTCACAATTACTGTGTGCATCTGGTGCCAAGCTTTGTGAGTGTGTGTTTTTTTAATGTCTTTTCATTTATAGTTTTCACGGTGTCGGCTGAGAAGAGCTAAATCAGTTGTTAAAAGACATCTGTATGGTGCGTGGCCTTCTTAGAACCAGACTGAAAGAGGGAAAACGTGTGCGCCTCTCAGACCAGAATAGTTTGTGGGTTTTATCATCTCCTCTGAAGCTAGTTGGCGTGTCACTCTGTAGTGTTGCATGACCCACGATGCAACAGGTGAGACCCTTAACTAAACTGTGGTCACATGACCGTTTCATACTTCATACCCTTTTTTATTTTCTTTTAAGTCATGTAAACATTTCCCATTTATTATGATTTTAAACTACTTGTAATTCAACTATCACAAGTAGTTAATCTAATAGTTACTATAAATTTAAACATTTTTTAATGACAGAAAACAACAAGGCAGCTATATATGGACTTGGAGCGAGCAATTTTGTAGGAGTTCATGTTCACCAACAGTTTAAAGACACAGGATAGCTTTAAATTCCTTTCAGACACTGGCTGCGTTCACACTGCTACCTGAAGTGACCCAAATCCCATTTTCTTTGAAATCCGAATTTCTTTAAGTGCTCATTCACATTTCCAAATATGTGGACATGCGACACGTCCACGGCCGCTTCGATCGAGACTTTTGTCTTCATATATTTGGCCCGGAGGCCATTTATTTAGCTTTAGCAGCGGAGCCAGGAGTGTTTATATCCATGCTAACAAAAATTGCCCTGTTCCAATAAGGCCTCTTGAATTTGGCCTGAATAGAGCTACCCCCGCCCCACCAAATACTAATCGAGTCAGAAACTTTGTTTTCTGCCCACTGACTATTTTCTTTCGCGTAATGGGACGGATAAAAGTGGCGTTTGTCGAGCATCAATGGCATGAAGGGCGCATTTAAAAAGATGTGATCTGTATTGTTCACACTGTCGCATTAGGGCAAAGTACAAAAAGTGGGATTTGGGTCACCTCAGGATGCATAGTGAACGTAGCCACTGACAGTCTATATAGGGAATCCATTAGTTTTGAATATCCCCTTTACCCTCTCTGATAGAATGTAAGTGGGACTAAACTGCTGATGAGTGAAGCCAACGTGATGACAAATAATAATTAAATTGCCACGATTAATGGTGCCAACATCTAGTGGAAACCATGATTATGAAGATGATTTATAAAATCTTCCACAGACCACTTCTACAGAGGGTGTTATTACAAAATATGCTACAGAACTCAAGTCAAGTAGGAAATCAGGCAGTCGAATGGTGTTGCAAAGATTGGAATCATTCTTCAGAAAGTCCAAAAAATATTGGACTAAGAATCTAAATTTCAGATCATCTTCAGGAGACTCTTGGGATAGTAAATCATTAACAAAAATGTCAAATGGATCTCAAACCAAATAGAAGGAAGAGTACAGAATACTAAACACTAGATCCCTTGGGGGCAAACATACGAAGATCACATGGTGCGCAAACATTATTGTTAGACTTTTGTTCATGCGGGGGCTGAATGCCACCACGACCAGAACCTTTCACATTTAGCTAAAAAGACAAAGCAAAGCAGTAACAGAGCATAAGAATAGTCCCCTGGCCACGCCCAGTGTCTCTGACAACATTCTGTGTGAGCTTTTTCCAGATCTGTCGTCCTGCACACCCTCTGACCCTTTTTATGCCCACAAAGCCAACGACAGCTCTGGAGAAAGGCCTTTTGGCTACCTGCAACATGCGCGCAACAAAAGCAAAGCACGACAAGTGCTCTTTGCCAGCATTATAAATTATGCTGAAATCATAAAGATGCTGAATCATGCTGAAACCATCAGCACATCTTAGGGCTGAAATCGGTTCGTTGATCGCATTGCTACAGACGAGCTCCAAAGGCATAGAGACAAAAATATATTAGAGCTGTAACAACTCATCTAACTAACTACTGATATAGTCCTTGAAAAAATGTATTAGATAAATTATTCTTAAATTGAAAGGTGAGATAACCTATTTTCTCTAACTTTTTATAGCCCTTTTCCTTTTAGTCCTAATGGCTTAAAAACAGTTTACACTTAAGAGGACTGAATGTCCTCAATGGAGAGATATGATGGTTCGATTTCAACAAAAACAACAGCAACAGGAAAACACAATAACTTATTATGCAACATCAATTCATGCTAACAAACACCTATGAAATTTGTCCGAGCCGTGTCCTAATTTCCGAGATGCACAAATATTTCTTGAAATGGCAATGCTAATTTTGTATTCATTTTTCAAAGTGGTTTTACATATGATCAATGTCTGTGTGTGATTCCTCAAAGAGCTGTTTCTCTTGTATTATTTTCAATGCTTCAAATTGGGTCCCACCTATGGAGCTATAACAGTGACAGCTAACAGTGACATCAGGGTGGAAAAAAGGGGACTGGGCATTGAAAAAATAAACACTGACAAATGTAACGTTGTCAACAGAAAAACAAACATAATTCCTGAGAAAATAAAAAAAGTAAGTTTAAAAAAAATGAAAAAATTTTACAAATTACAACAAAAAAATTTTTGAATGATGGAAGGTTCCGGTTTAAGCACGTCAACCACAGGGGCATTCTTTTTATTATTAATTTAATTTCTGACTAAGCTAATTGGCTTATTACATTTCAGAGAGGCGACACAGTGCTCACTTTACTTAGTTAGCATCAAAAACTCATCCAAAGAACTTGTTTGGAACCCGAACCTTCCATCCTAAACCACAGCTAACTAGAAAAGACCCTAGCGTTTAGCCCCGCCCACCGACGCCAAATGAGTGTATCGTAACTGAAAAAGCTGCAATGACATTGAAAAACTTCTCTCACTGAAAAAAAAAAATAGCTGCAGTGAAAAATTAGAGTATCTCAAGTTTCTCAACGTCACCGTTTCTCTGTAAAAAAAAATTTATACCAACAATTTAATTTTTTTCCTCTAATATATAGATATTTTTTCATAGCGTTTAATTTCCCCAATGGCAAATCTAGTTCTTGATGGCAGTATAAGCCGTTAGTGTTTTAGCTCCATACACACCCAGCTAAGGAATGACTGAACAAAGATGAGCTGTTAATTAATGGGTTTGACGATGCAAGCGGGGACCTGTACACCTGCTTCTCGGCTAGCCAGTCGTGCACGTTTGGTTTGAGAGCCGCGAGCTGGACCCGGCCGGGTGGAAACGACATGCTTAGCTTTGGCAGGACCAGCCGAGGGGACGTGAGGCTGCGAGCAACAGTGCTAGCTAGCTTTTGTGCTCGCAAGCTAGCCAATTAGCGAGCTAAGTTGTATGTTTTACTCAGATTGGATAAAAAGTAATCCAATTTCTGGCCAATTTCTGTCGACATGCTTTACTAAAAAAAAACAAACGCAAGTTGAAGTACTGATACAAACCCTTTTAAAAACTTAGGTTATCATGTCAGTGACAAAACATCATCCATTGTCAGTGTAAACAGATAAAACAATAGCTGGTGCTCTAACCTTTGTTTCTTTAATGTCCTGCTTTCCACCTTCAGGGTACCACTGGACGCGGACAAATCCTCTACCGAGGGGACGACTGGGGGTGTCCACTGCACTCTCAGTATCGGAACCACCCGGGGCTCGTCCTCCTCCTCCTCCTCCGCCACCCCGTTCCCCACCGCCGCCGCCTCTCCCGCCGCTATCATCGAGGTCCGAGTCGGAGTTGAAATCCTCCTCGCCGTGGATCATCCGTACGAGGCCAAACCGGACCGAGCCGCGATACCGTCCGGAGACCAGGTCGTGGGAGAAGAGCAGCCGCTGGGAGCCGTCCGCCGTGGGAGACAGAGCCATGGATGGAGGTTCCGAGCCCGGGCTAACCGCGGAAGACAGGCCCGGTGGCGGGGATGCTGTGGCTGATGCTGTTTCGTCCGCTACGGCCACTGCATCCGATGCTACGGGTTCCGCCATCGCTGCTGCTGTCAAGGAGTGATGCAAGAGAGCGAGGATGACGGTTGGGCTTGAGGGGGGAAAAAAGCTGAACCTGGAAGCGGCGATAGGCACGTGTTTACGTAGCTACGGAAGGATACGTAACTAGCGCAGGACGAGAGCGTCATACTGCGTCACATTTTTGTTTGCGTGTGTGCGTGTGTGTGTTTGTGTACACACGCACACACACACACGTACACGTGTATATATATTTTTCCTATTTGTTTTTTCCCCTTGTCTGTGTGTGTGGAGTGACACAAATGATACTGGTCATTTTAAAGTTACTTTAAATAGTGACCAACTAACAAGACTTAGGGTTCAGTTTTTTAATTTACAATGTAAACCCGAATAAATTAGCAGTACTTAAATAAAGTAAGGCAATCAGTTGCCACAATTCTTTTGAGTTCTGAAACTCAAACATTTGAGTATAACAGAGCTTATATATTTGGAGTTTATTTTAAATGTATATTCAAAATATAATTTAATTAAATTTACTAATTAAGCCAACTCAAAATTCTTCAGTTTCTGCTACTCAGAATATTCATTCATCATTCTCATTGAAATCACCCAAGAAAACTTAATCATTTCAGGTATTAAGATTCAGGATTTTATGTTCAATGAACTTCAACTTCATTAGTTTTTTCTTTCAGTCTTGATCTGCATTAAACTTGACTCAAAAACATAGACTTTTTACAACTAAAAATCATTTCACTCCAAACTTAAAATGTTTGTGCCAACTGATTCCCTTAAAGATAACAAGTACTCTTAACCTAACAGTTAAAAATAAAATAAAAACATTGAAAAAATTCTATTCAGAATTTTTGCATACACCTTTCTGTTGTATTTTAACACAAAATGTATTCAATAAAAACAAACAAACAAATAAATAAATAAAAAGTAACAATTAACAAAGCTACTTACTGGAACTTTTGTTTAAGATAAACCATACTAGAAATATTCAAACTCAGAAAAGCTTGAATTACATAAAGAACAGATCTTTATGTCACAAATAGCTTATAAAACTGTCAGCAAATCTTGGGTGGGGACCAAAAATCTGCGTTTAGAGAGATTATTTGCCCATATGAAGCATTATTTTAAAGACAACAGCAAAAAAAAAGCAATTAGATAGAGAATTAAAGAAACATTTGCAAAGGCACACTTTTGGTCATCTGCCTATAAAAGATAGATAATGAAAAAAAAAGATAAATAATGATTTATTCTATGATGAATGTAATTTGGCAACATTACACAGTGACATACAGTAGCAAAGATCAAACCAACGAAAAAGTTGACCCACATCACCTCAGACTGCATATGAAGAGCAGGCCAGAGGTCCATGAGCTCTTTGACCGGAGGGTATGACATCACGATAGTCTGCAAGGCAAATGGGGTCTGCATCATCTTACTGATAAGAGGTAGGTTTCTCTCAGTCTTCTTTACTTCCTCAACAATAGCCTGCTTTAAATGGTCAAGACTTGAGGGGATCCTCTCCTTGAGGAAAGTTGGGCAGAAAGTTGACCTCTGCACGCTTGGGGTTTTTTTATGTTGGAGTGTGAGGGTTCATCGTCAGGGTTTTTACGGCTTCTTTTCCCAGCATTTACAGTGACCTCGTGACATCCAGGTCTTCTCACCTTGGTGCTGTAATTTCCCATTTTGAATTTGATGCTGTCGGATCCTGCTTCCTTTAAACAGGGGTGTTTTGTTAACCCGATTCTTCAGTTGGAAATCTGAGAATATACCAGAGAAGACCAAAAGTACAAAAATAAAATGTATATCAGCTGGGCTCTTCACAGGCAAAAACCTCTCTCTGGGGGGGAGGTTTTTCATTCTTTTCGAATTCAGTGTTCCCGTCTCTAAGTGTCACCTCGATGTCAAATGCAAATGTGGGAATCTGAACTGGACCTGGAGGCCATCTGGTGAGACGTTGTGGGGATGACACAGCTGAAAGGGTATCAGTGGATATAAGTGAACTGGAATCATGTGTAAGTGAAATATGGACACAGGCTTTTTCTGGCAACTCCTCTATACCAACAAGGCACGTGAGTTTTCCATCAAAGTCTGGATCTTCGCACTTCAAAGTAAAGTAACGGTGTTGGTTAAAAATCTCGATCAGTGCATCAACAGAGGCTGGACAGGGGCCGAGTTTTTTCATTTTCTCACAGGGTTCGCCTCAGTGACACGAAGGGTCGTGTTTTGTGGGGCTTCAGCTGCCATCACTTTAATAAATGCAGAAATGTGGAGGTTAAAAACACATCAGCACATGGACATCATAGTGCATTTATAAGGCTTTCTAAATGTTTACAACCATCAATGACAACCTCCAATGTGTCTAGCAGTCACAACGCTTTATAGAAGAGAAAAAAAGACAAATCTGGGACCTGGGCTACACAGTACATTATAACTTCCATAACATAAGCCAGTTATATTTGTGTTTTGATCCACTATGGACATGTTCTTTAGAACGTGTTACCAAAGAGTGCATTTCCAAAAAATGCATGTCATGTACGCTGATGTATATAACGATTGATTACACAAAGCATATTTTCCAATACATGAAGAATTACTTACTGTAGAGTGGGCTTTAATTTTGTCTCATTTTTATGAACCACTTAGGAGTCAGCAAGCCCCCAATCTTGTACGCAGAGAGTGGGGTTGTATCATTTAAGGCTCCCGTGTGTGTCTGACAGCTCATAGGATTGATGATGCTCTACATACCAGGAGTCATAATCACAAGGGAGAAAAGAAACGTTGTGATTCACGAGGTAGATCTGTCTTAGTCTGCAAAATTTGGACAGTCCCCCACTGACTCCAATGGAAACAAACAATCCACTGGAATAGTCTGTGCCATCAATGGTCAGCTTTGATGTGTTATAGACAATGTCACTAGTTGTTTGTCCTCTAACATGAGCCTGAGCTACTTCTGGCAGAGCTCACACCAAGACATAGTCTTGAATGTTTGCGATTTTTGTTTGAAAAATGATGGCGAACCAAGGTGATAGCGCGTTATGTGTTGGTGTCGGATTGCCAGGGTCCTCAAGACATTTTTGGAAGTTTTAAGCATCATGTACCACTATCTTTAAAAAGCGATGCTTTGCTTCAAATCGGATGGTCCAAACATGCACCAGGGGGCCCAAAGCACATAACTAAGGTGGGGTAATGCTCCACATAGTGATGTTTACGACAAAGGCTAAACTGAGGGGAAGCCTCTTGTAGGATCTGTCTGTGGTCACTGATTTTGCAAACAAAATAGGTCAGTGTTTCATCAGAAAATGACGGGCACAACGCTAATTCAACCTCTTCTTTCAAGTCCATCAAAACCTCCCATGCAATATTACCCTCTACTTTACTGCCAACAAGTAAGGGAAGTAGTCTATAGCCCATAAGTACTTATATTAATTGGGAAGTAGTCTGGCATTTTCATGTCCATTGCCTTCAATCGTTCCCCGAGACATGAACATTTTGGGAACTGGATGTGGTTTATTTACTTTATCAGTGTGCTGATAAGGGAATGGTGTGATCCTTTGGTTTAAATAATCTAAAGTGAAGCACTCAGGCCAAATTATTTATTTAATGCAAAGAGAAAGTTCAACTGGAACGATTCCTTCCGAAAGATTTTGAAATCGATCTGGAGGAAAACCCGTGACAGGATGGAAGTACTCAGCTGAATCATGCAAAACACAATCACCTTTAACCCCAAATTGGCTGATTAAACTGTCACCTTGGAGGACATTTTGTACATGAAGGCCATGGCTCGCTTTGGTTCTCTGAACTTTTGTCAACTGGTTGTGTAAAGAATATTAAACTACGCTAAAAATAATTTCAATATTAGGTATAGCTAGGTCTTACTTTATTTCCAATAAGTGCTGGTTGTGTTTGGACTTTACACATTTTTGTCTTGCCTTGACTAAGGCATGTCTTGTGAGAAATAACCAGTTGAAATGCTCTGAAGAACAACCTCCACTCACCCTGTAATCCTCTTAACGATCTGGAATAAAATAGTCTTTCAAAAAACAAAACCAAAGGCAAGTTTTTAGAATTAGATACAATGAGCGTCTAACGGATTTTTTCTGAAGCAACATAATCTCAGTTCTTTAAGTCGAATACTTAAAAATAAAGAGCCAGTTCCACCACTATAAGAGCATTCAGTCTTTCCATACTATCATGGTTACGGCATTAAATGCTCAGAATTTGAATCCAGCATGACGAGGATCATCCTAAACGCACTGATAGCCCCACTGACCCCGAGTAAATATGTTTACTGTTCAACCTACTCACGAGGAAGCAGCGTTTAGTCCTCCAGCCACTTTCGGATTAAAGGAACCCACCCACGGTATAAATAGGCCATGTCTTTGGCACGCCACTCTGGGATCAGTCTTTACGCACGTTCCTTTCGCCTGGTACGCAGGGGAGAAAACTTTAAAAGAAACAGAAAAAGAGTAGGCGTGAAATCAGGGGGGGTCGAGGCGTTTGCTTTTAAGCCTGGCGACATCCGAGAGAAAATATAGGACTACAGGATGTCAGTTATGAGCGCGGTGCCGTTTGTCAGGCCGCCACACGTGCGATCGCCGGTGGCTCAGGCCCGCCGCCACACTCTGCCAGCCAGCGAGTTCCGTTCCCTGAGTCCGGAGGACGCAGTCAGTGTGTTCGAGATCGAGAGAGAAGGTAAGCAACACATTGTGCTACTCTTAGAAGGCCCACTGCATCGCGTGTTTTGTTTTCCAAACCACGCGTATTCCACACGAAGCGCATCCAAAATACCACATTACCAGAAACCAACCACATAGATAACACCTGTCATCCGTCATCTCCTTTACATTCTTTTCAATGTTAACTGAAATTAAACATTTATCACTCCTTCCAAAGATTTTGTAAATCAGATAAGCAGAGGAGAACGGACGCATCTCTTTGCCGTCGATGCGTCATGACGCGCAGCTTTTTCGGTGGTCTGACCTTTTCCTCCTTGCGCAGCCTTCATCTCAGTGTCCGGCGAGTGTCCGCTCCACCTGGACGAGGTCCGCCACTTCCTCACGCTGTGTCCTGAGTTATCTCTTGGCTGGTTCGAAGAGGGTCGGCTGGTGGCTTTTGTCATCGGATCGCTGTGGGACCAGGAGAGGCTTACCTTGGTGAGACAGACATCTGGACCTTTATTAAGCTACTTTATACTGAGTGACCGGGAAATAAAATCAACACTAAACAGACTAATATAAGATATAACAGCGCATCAATGTATGGTACTTAGATGAATGTAGAAGACCCGAACATCAAATCTTTCGGGACTGAACAAGCAGGTGTAAAAATGTGATGTGGAGACTCTGTTTTTACGCATGAGATGTCATGGAGATGAGATTTGCTTTTACTGAATACAATCAGTTTTCACTTAAATTATTTGATAATTTGTAGAGTCTGGATCTGTGATTG
The DNA here is from genome assembly GCA_013363375.1 of Menidia beryllina. Taxonomy (NCBI): domain Eukaryota; kingdom Metazoa; phylum Chordata; class Actinopteri; order Atheriniformes; family Atherinopsidae; genus Menidia; species Menidia beryllina. Next base: position 383,476 of record JABUIW010043882.1, read on the forward strand.
GGAGTCTCCTGCTGCCCCTATTCTGCTACAATTACAACTACTGTTCATAGTCCTATCGCTATTATTATCATTACTATCAATATCTTTACCATTTTTCATCCAGTCTATGTGTTACTGTGTAGGCTGCCTCCCTCCAATCCCTCTGTCCTTCTCTCCTCCTCTCTCTCTGTTGCCCTCTCTGTCTCTCACCCCCAACCGGCTGAGGCAGATGGCCGCCCACCCTGAGCCATGGTTGTGCTCCAGGTTTCTGCCTGTTAAAAGGAAGTTTTTCCTTGCCTGTGTCGCCTAGTGCTTGCTCTCGGTGGGAATTGTTGGGTTTCTGTAAATAACTTCAGAGTAGGGTCTGACCTGCTATGCTTGGAAAGAGCTGTGAAATAACTGTTGTTGTGATTTGGTGCTATATAAATAGAATTGAATAGAATTTATTTTATTTTTTTGTGAGTAAGTATACAAACAGCCTATTTAGAGATGATTTGGAATAAATCATGTGTTTTCGCAATAGTATAGAAACACAGGAAACGGCACAAAGAATCGCTTTAAGTTTGTATCCAGATCTACAACCTTTTTTATCCATGAAGTGACTATTTGAATTAAGATATGAGAGTTTAATTTTATGTTGAGTTTAGAAGTGACTAGGATTGACATTGGGCCCTACCAGTGCTTTAAAGGAAATTCAGACTCACTTTGGGTCTCCTGCTAAGTTTGGCTGTATGTAAGTTGACTTTAAATAACTAAGTTTGTAAAGGTTTTCGTGGCTTACATGTTTGCTCTGGAGGATATTACTACATTGTATTTTTTTTCAGGCTAAATTATTTAGTAGCATGAAACTCCTATGTTAGCCGCATTATAGTATTAGCCGCAGCCTTGAAAGCTGGTGGAAAAGTCGCAGCTTATTGTCCGGAATCTAAAGTTTTTCGGGAAGTGGTAGAATAAATGACGGGCTTGTGATAAGGATTAAGGGATTTTGTTTTACTACAGAATATTCCAGTGTCTCTTTCTCAGCGTTCCCATCTTAATTCAACAGGGACTGAGCTTTTAGTGAGCTCATTTTGATACGTTTTCAGCGGAAATATTTTTTAAAAAACATGACTTTGACTTAAAAGCTTAGCACATCCTTTTAAAAATGTCATATTATTCATTTAAATATAGGCACTGTGAACTATACACCTCCCCAAAATCATAAATCAATCATAAAACCAATGTTACAATGTTGTACAATGTTGAGTTTTTAGTTCTTGCTGCTTTTTCTTCAGAATAATTAGCAGGTTAATTTTGAAATAAGAAAGGTTCGTTTAATCATAGTTTATTTTTGATACTGTCTTTTTTATTTAGTCACAAGCTATGACAAGTATTTATCGATTTATTTTTGGTATCTTCATGAGCCACTAGCATTTTCTTGTTCGTACATCTCTGGGTTTCTCTCCACTCTCCAGGATGCCTTGAGTCTCCATAAGCCTCACGGAACGATGGTGCACATCCACGTCCTGGCGGTCCACCGGACGTTTCGGCAACAGGGAAAAGGCTCCATTCTGATGTGGCGCTACCTGCAACACCTCCACTACCTGCCCTACGTGCGCCGGGCTGTTCTCATGTGCGAGGACTTCCTGGTTCCCTTTTACCAGAAGTCAGGTTTCAAGGTGCTGGGCCCCAGCGCGGTCACTGTGGGGCCGCTTCAGTTCACCGAGATGTTTTACCCGGTCAGGGGTCGTGCCTTCCTGCGGCGAAACAGTGGATGTTGACCACGGAGGGACTCGCTGTCATCCCCCCCCCACCACCCCCCCGGATATCTTTGATGGTGGGACCTCTGCACCCCTTTGGGGACTAGAGCTTGTCGTGTTGTTCATGAGTGACCAGAGCAGTGTTTGTGTGCTCTGGTCAGATAAAAAAAAGGAGCTGCCAATAACTGTGTGGACAAGAGGTCTGAGACTGAAAAGACATAGTGATGTGTCTAAGCACATTTAAAAGAGAAGAGATATTAACACAAAGCTTGTAAGCAGTATATTCATGCATCATTTTTTAAATATACAGATTAACACATTTTCAGAAATGGACATTTATCAAATTCAATAGCATGAAAGCACCTTTAACATTTATGGGATTTTATCCTACACTTCATTTTCAATCAGCCTGACCTAACTGCAGACTTTGAAGCAATTTTGGATAAATTGGCCAAACAGAGCTAATAGCAGCCAAACCTTGTGTGGCTGATAATAGTTTTAGCGGAATACAATTGTGCCACACATTGTCATATATTTACAGCAGTTATAAAAACTATTTTCCAAAGCACACAAGCTAAACTTGGGAAATGGAATGGAAATACAAAGGAGAGATCAACTGTTGGATTTACTTGATGTGTTGGGGTCAACCTGGTCTTCTGTGGGTGAAAATATGTGGCTTTAATGGCCTTTAAAGTGGTCATGTTAGTGGCTGTAACAGAGGTCTGTGGTGACGGCATAGTAAACATGAAAGTGAGTATGGCATTTCCCGTATGAGACATTCTACTTCTATTCTGAATATTGTGAAACATCTGTAACATTTTAAGTAAAAATGGATCTATCAAATGGCCGTTTCTCTTGAATTCTCTTACCATCAGTGCCTCTCAAAGCCTTGATTAAAGACTATTTTCCCATAAAACAATACTTCCTATTTTGTAGTTGATTTTTGTTACTGGCTGTGGAAAATAGTGGAACTGTTATATTTTTAATCTTCCTTAGCACCTCGAGAGACACAAGTCCATGTTGTCTGAAAAAAATTCAAAGATTAAACAAGATGACAGATACAACAGATCTGGAAAAATGTACAACACCAGGGTCCTTTCAGGGATTGTTTTGGAGCTTTATGTAATATAATCTTTTTTATCTTAAGTTAGCAGTGAATAATGTATTTGTAGAGGAAACCTAGGAAACACATGACAAGCAGAAGCAACACAATAACATGAAATTAAATTACACGGATGCTCTTTTTTTGACAGGTTGGCATTTATTTCAAAATGACTTCTTTCCTTTGCCATCATATCACATAGAAAACTAAATTAACACATAACAGTACCATGAAGATTTCCGGACGTTTATTCTAAACTTTCCCACTAAAATAAATAGAAAAGAGTTCATTATTTGGTCACAATGCAAACACACTAGTTTAACGTTTAGTGCTGTACGATGGAGGTCAAGGGTTAAATGGACTTATTAAAATTGTCATATGCTCACATGTCAAAAGGCACAGTAAAATAGTTTCTAGAAAGAAAAATGGGCGGATAGTTTTTCACACTGTCCACTGATTTACAATCCTATGGCTTCCACAGTCCAAACACAGAGGTGTTAAAACGATATAAAATACTTATTAATTATCCAATTATTACGTTTGAGTTCGTGTTTTCATAAATGCTGGATGATTAGTGAGTTAGCCCCACTGACCGGATAACAGAATAAACTCACATAATCCACCACACAGCATTACTGTGTCTTTCCTAATAGCTGGGGTCAACACATACCGGAATCCTTCAAAACTATTCAAGGAAGGCACGTGCGATTTTTTTTGTTTCTCCAATCACCGATTAGATTATATATAGGACCTGCTTATATTGCCGGGGAAAAAAAAGACAAAACAAGGAGAAATGGGAGAAAACATGCTAAAAAAAGCCTGTTTACGTACTGTAATACCAAATATGATGAGACATTTCAAGTGGAAAACTGCGCTACGTGCTACTCTGTGTATGTAAAGCAGCATGTTCGGTTGCTTTGGTGGTGTGGGCTCACAAATCTTTTTTTTTGTGGTTCACAAGTTAATCTGAGCAGTTTGCACATACTCTATGAGGCATTTTTGCTCATTGGCATAATCTGTAAAAGAAAGCTAGTAGTTCCAGACATAACCTATCTTCGTTAACCACTTACAGTATATATTACTTTATCTATTCAAGATGCAGTGTAATACTTGGAACAAACCTTTCAATTTGCATTTCCATGCTCCAAAGACCATTGACATGGGATGTACCTTATATCCATTCAAAGAAAAAAAAAAACATAAAAATGGAAAAAAAAAAACTTTAACAAAAAAAAACAGAAGCTGACTAAATGAATGGCAGCTTTTCGGTAGTGTTAAATGAAACGACTGAAAATAAGAATCACTTGGAAGCATGGCGTATTTCTCAACTGACTGACCCACCACGGCATCAGTCGGCCCTTTTTTCTGTCACCCGATTATTGCCTGTAATCCTAAAATGAAATATCTGTGGGTTAGAGGTGTCCAGATTGTCCTCTTTGAATAAGTGTCTTTAGATCGATCTTCCTTTCTAACCGTAGGACTTTAACAATCTCTTGTACAAAATAATCTTTGTTGAAAGTCATTCAGATCTTAACAGTTTTAGCACTGAGGCTCCTTTTTTTTCCTTTTGTCAGATTCAGAGGATTTGCTTGCTGGTCAGCAAATAAACGTGCAAGTCTTGGCTGAGGATTTGAAAGGATAAACGGGTTTTATGGAGTAACTCGGCAGACAGTTTAGTGGGAAAGGATCAAGAGTCATTCACATGGGCTTTGAGCATTATCATTTATGAGGGAATGATCATGTGAAAAAAATCCATCCATTATCTATTCCACTTATTCCCAGAGGGTCGCAGGGGGGTGGAGCCTATTCCCGTTGACAATGGGTGAGAGGTGGGGTTCCACCTGGACGGGTCACCAGTGTGAAAACAAAAAAACATGACTGGCAAATTCTTAGAAGGCCACAATTGACCTGGAAGCAACTGATCCCATCACCGTCTTTAAGGTGGTGGATCAGGACACCGTTACGATCACAGAAGTCACGAGTAGCATTAAGACTAGTGCACCACGTCGTTAATGTCGTGGTCTATATCGTATTTCTCACAAAACTTGCTAGTAAAGGGCAGGCAGGTGAGATGTTCTAACCAGTGCCAGTTGATGGGGTAAATATAAAACCACACGATGAGCGAGGCGAACAACCCAACGTAGGCCAACAAAGAGAAAGCGATGAGGATGCGTTTGCGGTATTTGTCGAAGGTCCCGAAGGTGATGTAAGGCAGGAAGGCGAAGGAGAGCAGCAGCCCGCTGAGGAAGCCGAATATGTGCGCGATGTTGTCGATCCAGGGGAGAAGGCCGCACAGGAAGAGGAAGAGGACGATGGCCAGCAGCTTGAAGAAGGCCCTCCAGGGGTTTTCGAGAATTTGCCAGCCTTGGAAAAGCTCGACGAAAAGGCAAGCGAGGAGCCCGAACTGAGACCCTGCGGGACCAACCTAGGAGTCGAGCAAGTGGGAGAAATGAGTTGAATATGACGAGGTTGCTAAAGAACATCTCTGAGTCTGTCTTACTGCGTCTTTGATGTGTACCAGAGACGATATGCATCCATCCTGCTTAGTGGTGGCATGGACGCATCATGCATCGGCTCCAATCATTTGGTATGTCGATGTTATACACAAAAGTTGTATTCTACCAAGCTCTAATAGTCTGTTTCACAACTCTGAGATCATGCACAGACTTTACTGGTGATGAACGCTTCAGTTACCAGGGTACCAGAGCGGTCACACAGGATGAAATGTGTTTAAAAAGAACGAAGACTTAATCTGATTAACTATTGGCAGGAAGTTCTCAGGAGAGTATTTTAAGTAAACACACTCGTCTCAACCGACACCAAGAATTCCAACCCTGATCCCTGGAAACTGTAGTAAGACCCTACGCTAATATTTGCAGGATACCAAAACAGCATACCTGTTCCGTGCGAATTGAACCAATCTGAAGATATTTTGAGGTTGGCCCTCAGGGAGTAACACAAACCTGTAGTTAATTCAAGGGGCTTGTGTTTAAGATGGCCAGGTTAACCTCTCTGGTGCCAGTTGATTTCCTGTTTTTCCGGTTCTTCTCGGTCTGAGTTGCTCACCTGTTTCCGCGTTCATGCCTATGCTCGGTAATTCCATTCCATTCAGTTCAAAGAAGTTGGCTTCTCCGTTTTTGCGTTTCAAAGCATTTTTGTATGTGACTCTCTGTTTTTGATTTTTGCAGTTCTCAATTCTCCTTCCAGAGAGCAGCGTCCCCAGAATTTAAATTTTCACTCTGTTGTTAAGCACTGATTTATTTATTTATCCATCCATCCATTATCGTTACCGCTTATTCCCTAATGGGGTCGCAGGGAGAACTGGAGCCTATCCCAGTGGTCAATGGGCAAGAGGCGGGCTACACCCTGGACAGTCCGCCTGTTTATTTATTTATTCTTATCTCTATTAAACTATCTTTTTTTTTTTTTTAAAGAGATTCTGTGTTTGTTCCTCTTGATTCCCCACAAGCGGATCTGCACTCCACAGGCTGCAAAAGAATGGATGCGGCACTAGGTCAGGCTGTAAAGGTGAGCTTTTAGTCTGCCGTCAAACTGTGCTGCTAAATAGGTCGGACACAGATGGCTAATCTGTGCCAACATTAAACACAATCGACCAGAAAAAGCACGGTCTTCCACACACGGTGCCACTCTCCTCACTCGTCATTGGCTGGGATCAGTAATTCGGGGGCTAATCTAAAAAGGATGAGGAAGTGACTGGAATGACAAGAAGTGGATGACAAAAGATGACATAACCTAAAATGACTCACCATGAGAACATTTATGTTGGGGATACAGTTGGAGAACGCCATGGGCGAAACCATACAAATTACTAGAATAGCTTTTATTTCGTGCACAAATTAGATAAATGAAAACCGACAGATATAAAAAACTCAAACAAAAAGTGAAAATGGACTAGTATTATCACAAGTACATCAAGCTAGTTCATGTACAATAATTTTTCTCATTACGTTACGTGTTGAAAAAAAATCTTTGTTTATTCGTGAAAGCTCCATAACTTAAAATCAACAGGAGAAATCATTTAAAAAACTAATTTTAAACAGAATTTCTTTCAGTGGATTGATATGTACCTGTTGGTGCACAACAGACTGTTAATGCTATTTATATGAAGTAGTAACCAATTAGTCAGAATTGTGTCAGGATTAAGTAGTTTATTAACACGTATTAACTGGAGATATCACCAGACACCTGTTACCTTTGCCACAATAGTCTATTTAAATGAAAACCCCACCCGCTCTTGTGGCTGTAGCCTTTGCTGACCCGCACAATGGGCATTAGGCTAATCTCTTAAATGGGAAAGTGGCCCTTCTAGAAGCATGCAGAAGCGAACAGACTTGCAGCAAAAACGTAGTCGTTAGTTTCACGCGTGCGAGTGTTCCATAACTCTATGAAAAGCAACAATCTGAACGAGAAACTGCGTCTTTCACATAGGTACAGTTGATTTTGGAAAAAAGTACAGCAGTGCTGCTATTCATTTAGGGTAGTAATTTTCAAAAAGATTATCCGAGTCTAATATTTGCGGAGGTTTCTGCCCGAGTTTGTAATGAAGAGGACGACCAAACAAGCTACTTTAACATCATGTACCATCCACTTGTGGACATAATCAAGTATTAAGAAGCTTAGCTGCGGGTACTGAAGAGTTAATTTGGGAGGCTCTAAGGCAGAGAGTGTGGCAATTCGGTTTGCTTAAGAGGAGGATAAAGTTAAAGAGGCAGTAATGAGGCAGGGCAGTTTAGAGGACGCTTGTGATTGGCAGATGTAGGTAGATGTTGTTGTTCCCCGAGGAAATAGCCTCATCAAGTCTAAAGCCAGACAGGGTTGTGGTCTGGGTGTTGAAAGAGGACTTTGTAGTAGAAACGTGAGAGAGGAAAAAATTTAGCTATGCAGAGTAGAGAGATTGGACAGTTAGGATTTGCCCGGTGGAAGTAGGATGTAGAGGATTTGTTGAAAAGTCTGCCGTCTCATTTTTGAGGGAGTTACCGAGTGTGAAGTGCCAGATGAGGCAGTTAGGTCCACTCAGTGGATTTGGATTAGGGGAGGCAACGGTAGCTGGGGGCCCAGCAGGGGGAGCACTTAGACAGACCTGAGAGAGAAGAGGAAGAAATCCAATCCCAATGACGTGCTGGTCAGCACTGCTCACTGGTTTAAATAGGGATCACAGTACTGCTGAAATTAGAACATTCACCGAGTCTGCTCTATACGTTTGTAGCACAAGTGTATTCTGTTTACGTTGAAGCTGCATCTGACCAATCAACCACTTTCCACTTCAAACTTTTTGCGGTGTCCCAGGAATATTGCTTGAAACTTCCTTCAGCATACACAATGGTTTACCACAACAGGAATGATGAAGAAGTAAAGGCCAAATAAAACACATGATGCTTCTGTTGGTATGGAAAGATGTGACTAAAGGAATATTTCAAATGAGTAACGTCATTGTTTGTGTACAATGACGCACTACACTTCATTTTCATTCTAGGTATTGTGACATACTTTGATTGATTCCATGCTGCCAGACAAACTAAGCTGTATGCAATAAATAGCTCTTATTATCTTCCTTGCCTGAATGTAGTCTTTTAAAAGAATTAATCTTGCAAATATTCCATGATATGCTAGTTAAATAAAGTCTTTCTGCACAAAACCTTTCTAGACATATGCGGTCAGGTTTAATCCCAAACAGGAATAACTCCCCTCCATTGAGTGACCTTAACTAAGCTGGCCTAAGCCACTCAGAAGGAAAAGGGGTGAAACCAGCTAAAAAAAATTGCAACATTAGAACAACTCATCTAAAAACTGCTGTAGCATGAAAGACAAAGGACATTTTTATCCACAGGGAATGATCAGATTTAACTCTGAATTTAACAGACAGCAAAATGCTATTTGAATGCAAACATTTGTAAAGCACAATTCATTAATATTATACAGCCCTAAAATTAAATATACTCCTTGTATTCCACATGAAAAAGTGCTCAAAAGAACCAAAGACTTTGATGCATTTATTTATTCTTTCAGGGGACCCAAAGAATTTGAAACCTAACCTTCAATAACATTAACAACGCCGTATCTGATGTATTAAATGATGCACAAAACAGGAGTTCGTATCAAAGAAAGATGTAATTCAGAGGAAGTTTCATGTTGCTGTAGTTTATACTAAATATGCACGTCAAAAATAAAACATCTTAAAACCTGAATGTGTGCTACTGTTTGCAGATGCGAACACACACGAGGGACTCACCTCAGCTCTATAAGGCAGGAACAAGGCAGAAGCAAGGTTACCAGTGATGCCACTGAGAACGTAAATGATGGAAATGCGGACCCAGCCTGCCAGCTTCTCCAGGTCTCTCAGTATGGTCATTTGGAAGATGATGGACACGAGGCAGTGCAAGAGTCTGCATACACACAGATGCACACACAGACATAAACAGAGGGATACATAAGGCGGAAGGTAACAAATAAGTGTAGCAGCATTGCAAACAATGAGTTACCGAAGATATGCATGTGGACATGTTAGCATTGTTTTTAGTAAGCTGAACCTGAGGGAGTTCCCTGACGCTCTGCTTTAGTATAAAGTATTACAATAATCAATAATCAGCGAGTAAAATGCTCACAAGGACAAAGGCCTTATTTAGAAATATATAATCCAGCAGGGGCGGCACAGTGGTGTGGTGGTTAGCACTGTCGCCTCCCAGCAAGAGGGTTCTGGGTTCAAATCCCGGGGGAACCAGGACCTTTCTGGGTGGAGTTTGCATGTTCTCCCTGTGTCTGCGTGGGTTCTCTCCGGGTTCTCCGACTTCCTCCCACAGTCCAAAAAACCTGCATGTTAGGTTGATTGGAGATTGGGGAAATTGCCCTTAGGAGTGAATGTGAGTGGTAGTTTGTCCTTGTATGTGTGTGGCCCTGCGATGGACTGGCGGACTGTCCAGGGTGTACCCTGCCTCTCGCCCGTTGACCACTGGGATAGGCTCCAGTTCCCCCCGCGACCCCAACAGGGGAATAAGCGGTATTGATAATGGATGGATGGATAATCCAGCAGCGAGGTGGTTAGCACCGTCACCTCACACCTCTGGGTTCGAGTCCCGGGGGACCCAGGACCTTTCTGTGTGGAGTTTGCATGTTCTCCCTGTGTCTGTGTGGGTTCTCTACAGGTGATGTTATTGGAAGGTGGAGGGAAGGAGAACCTGAAAAAAACCTGCTCAGACACCGGAAGAATGTGCAAACTCCACACAGAAAGCTGCTGTGAGGTGACAGTGGTAAACACCACACCACTGTTCTGCCCTATTGAGTCATTATTAGCTCATCAAGTGTGTAGGCAGCACATTTCTTCACAGAATACTCAACACTATTTCACTTGGATTCCATGATTGAGAAAAAAAAACACAGTGGGTAAACTTTAACAACTCATTACCGGAAGTTAAAGGTGTGTGACATAAAAAGGTGAGAAATGTCAAAATCGTGGTTGTCGGATGCTGTTTGTGAGCTCAGTGCGTACCCAGCATGGAGGAAAAGGGAGAGCCACAGGCGGTAGAACTGATCTGGAACATCGGGATTGAGAAAGGGGAGCAAGCCACACACCTCATCAAGACAATGGACCTACGCAAGATTAGCATTGTTAGAAATGCACATAATAAAAACAAAAAAAAACACACGTGCACATGTATATTGACAGTAAAACAAGAGCGTTGATGCTACCTGGGAGCAGAGCGTGGCCTCTTCATGGAAGTAACCATGCATGAAAGTGCAATATTCTCTGGTTGTGATCTCGCATCTACGGCAGGGACAGGCAACATTGAAAACTCCATTTTACTCTGGAATGATAGAGGACCTGGGCAAGAACAATAAAAACTCAAAAGCAAAGACATGTTGGCAAACGCTTATCACCTGCCCTTTGTTCCTATGCAGCAAGGCCGCCCCTTAATATTGCAGTCCATGTGTTTGTAGCCTGTGTTGTTCCACTTCTTGGGATGCGTGCATATCTGGCAAAGGACCAGTGATTACAAAAGAGAAACAGACACACAAGGCTTATCTCCAAATTTCAAGCGGACTTCCCTCACCGGCCACTGGGTGATGTCATCTGGCCACGTATGAAGCTCTGTAGAGGCGGGCTCTTCACACACTCTAGTCACAGCATGTCACACATCAAGACAGAGGAAGTGGGTAAGTCGTTTTGTAATGGAAAATGTTTCCGAACTGGCCTACATTTGCTGCAGTCAAAATGATCTCATCCCTATCGTTACCTGGGATCTTGATGACAAACAGCTCGAGAAGACTTCACTGTGTCTACATTTTCCTTGTTCCATTTCATGAAGGTGGCCAGAGTTTCCTGCGTTGAGACATTTGAGAATTTCAAAAAACATATGCGACATTGAAAATACTGCTAATTACTAGTTTTTTAGATAAAGAACAGCATTCCCTGTTTCTATCTAAACCTTCTGTGTTTCAGACACACACAACAGAGTTTGAATACATACAGAGCAGTCAGTGCTAAGTGTCTGCACACATCCAGAGTTGTCATTCTGAATGCAGCAGCCAGATTCTCTTTCCAGGTCTTTTGCCTTCTGGATCAGGTTGACTATCTGGAAGTCCTGTTGGATGCAGGGGGCAAACTTGGCACCCAAGTGAATAAGATCTTCCTGGGAATTAAAGAAAAGGAAATGTCAAGGTAAAAAACAATCTCTTTAAACATTTCCTTTCAAGCTCTGATGTATTTTTCTTTTAAAAAAAAGTAATTCTCTCTTTATACATAAAAAATGGTTGCAGCATAATTTCTTCTTTTTCTTTTAAGAAAAACACAGAGGAACGAGACCTACAATGACCTAAAAACAGTATCAAATGACTTGACATGCTGATTGTGGGGTACTAGAAATGGTTAGAATGGTTTTTAACTTGCTTTAAAGAGCAAAAAACAACCATAAATTTAGCAATGTGTGTCAGGGTGAATGAAAGGTCAGTACTGACAGAGAATATTATGTAAAAGGAAAGGTGGTTACGGATAAAACTTAAAACTAACTTGAAATAAATTCAAAATAACTTCTAGTGAATGAAAAAAAAGTGTGGTGTCACATAACTAACATTGCAGACCGAAGTGAGTTCACAACAGTTTTCTATCAGCAGTAGTCTTTCATTTTAAGCAGCTCTTTATAGTATCTTTGGATTTCAGACGGCAAGACAAATGTCTAAAATGTGCCATAGTAAATGATGAGGAGAAGAAGAGAGGCAGACTTACAGAGCTAGGTCCAATCCAGAAGTTCTCCTGTTGGATGAACTTCACACTTTCATAAACACCTTTGTTTTTCAGCACCTAGACAGGGCAACATAGCAGCAGAATTTAGCAGCACTAATAACTGTAAAGCAAGAAAGAAAAAAAACATATCAATGTTCTGAGTGTTCTGAGATCGGATGCTCTCAGACTTATATTGAGTGAAAAGTGCATCCGAGCTGAATCAATTTCCGTAAACTCAAGGTTCAGTTCCACAAAAAGCTGTTAGTATACATTTTGATCTTACAAACACTGTTCAAGTAAGAATAAATAGATTTGAATGCAATCGTGTATGCATCGAGGTTTAAAATATTTATACAGACTTCGAATTAAGTGCTTCACTCACTAATTCAGATGTGGAATGTTGTGAAAATCCCACAGGGGCAAAGCCATATGTGCAGCAGGACAGCAACGTGATAAGTATATGGACAAATGTAATCCAGTAGGTGAAGTAGGGCCTGAAACCACACATAATAGAAAAAGTCACTTAACAGGGACTGAAATGACATATTAGCTTGAAAGGAATTCCTATTTTCAGTTGTTGTGAAACAAAATGTTTCATAATGACATAATTCTTCAAACAACCTTCATTCACTTGAATACTTAAATTATCTCTCCATATTTCTTTTAACTTCCTACTGTGGTAGCTGCCTTAAAACAGCAACGACAAAAAACAAAACAAATAAAAGGACAGTAAAACATTAATAATAAAGACAGACGAAAAAAAAAAGACAAAATACTCTGTTTGAGGTGTAAAAGTTAACATATTAGGTGTATAAATACTTCATTAATACAATAGTGCACTACTCTTTCCAACCTGTGGCTGTGGAAGTCATCTAACTGCTTCTGGATGTTGCTGCTGAGGCTGCGTCGATAGTTCCGGTTCAGCCATTTCCCCACCACGCCCATACCGTACTGACGCTTTTGTTTGTCAAATGCAAAGTGCTTAACTTGGGAAGCGATGCGGCGGCCACGACGGGGGTGACCCTTTTCAGGCCCCGCCGATGGCGTCACGTGGATTTGTCGAGATATGTCCATCCTGCGTTTTGGGAAGAGGAAGAGTGAGCATGTAAACAGAGTGGGGAACCAAAAATGGTAAATTTAAATGAAGGGTTCAGTTTTAAGCTTTATTTGTGCCTTCTGTTCCTCCATCATTTTACCACAATGGTGCCACAAATTAAAATGATTAATAACTGCAACAGGGGATTAATTGAGGGGATGGTCTTTTTAACGAACAGGAAAATAACCACAAAATAATCTAATTTAAACCTTAAGGACAAGTGATTCCACTTCGAAAGCCTTCTAAAAGTCTTTTACTTTTACTCACAGGCTGGAGGCCTTGTGGTCATTCTGCTCACAGGGAAGAAAAGAGGCAGACATGGGCGGCGATTCAAATACATCATCAGCCATTGAGTACAACTCATCATGAGCATCAACCTGTGTAGCAAAGGTACAGAGGGCCAAAGAGACAGAGAGAAAAAAAGCGAACAGTGAGCATACATAGGTGGCATCTTATCTAAAAGAGAGAGAGCAAGAAATTTGAAACACTTCGACAAAAAATACAGTCAAGAGAAAAGTGAACTTTTTGCCAAAGCGTAAATCTTGAGAACCTAGTGTTTAACCTTGCTGAAGAAGAGTGACACAGACGCGTCGGCTGAATCGACCGTGTCTTCGTCCATCCAGCTGGGCCGCACAAAGCTCCGCCTGGGAAAACTACGGCCAGCCTGCGAGCCCGCAAAGCCGCTCCGACCCTGGACAACAGACACGCAACACAGTGAGTAATCTGAGGTGGGCCCGAACTAAAGGTGAAAAAAATACGGCTTTGATTCAGTACAATCAAAGCTTCAGTGTCTCTAAACTTTAGATTATGGAAAGTGAGGTAAATTCATATGTAGTCACTCAAACATTGATATCTGATTACACGTCAATATATATATTTTTTTATTCCACAGAATTAACACTAACCAGAGACACAACCAACCCTCTTCTACCTTCAACAAACACAGTAATCGGACTCACTCTAAGCAGGTTGGACGCAGCCCGGATGCTCATGCGGGCCACGGACTCCCGCTTCCTTCTCGGAAAGCGACTGTATCCGGAGCGCTGGCTGGTGAAAGAGCTGAGGGACGTGATCCCTGGGGTGTAAGGAACCCCCTGTATGGTATGGGGTGTTCTGGGGGAGCGGCCGTCTACATCGTCAGGACAACGGAAGGCTCGTCCTCGAGCGAGAGGGTCTACAATCTATCAAAAACAGAGGGGTCAAGGTCAGTCTGACAGTGGCACTTATTACACAATTACAGTCACACAAACTAGACTGAATGCAAAGCATGCTTAGGGGTTGCTTTCAAGAGCAAGTGTACCATTCATTTTTCTGCCCTGCTGAGCTGAGAGAGCTATTATTTGATAAAGGGAAGCTGAGGTGGCTTTTACTCTGCCATTCGGATGGAGGCATACCTTGGGCATCTTCTGGGCGGCAGGTGAGTCCATACTAAAGTCCATGCTGGTGGCCGTGTCAGGCTCTCTATATTGGGCCTTCAGCTTGCCGTAGCGCTGACTGCAGTGGCGCAGGCTCTTCCTGTGCCATACCTGCTGCTTTGTCTCACAGTCCTCACCCACCCCGAACCACTGGGCTGTATTCCTAGGAGGAGTTCATAGATTAGGGTTGCGTCGATGGAGGCCGTGAACTTTAAGAACGTGAATTGAAGTCCCTCTTGTACAACGTATTTGATATATTTGATATATGAAAAATAAAGTGCAGTCTTTTCAAAAGCACCTCGTTGGTTTATAGTCTACTACACTTGTGCTGGTTTTTAGTCCTGTTCAAGTTTGAGACCGAAACCACAAAGTAGACTGTGAGCAACACAGTTTAAGTTATTTTTTTTCAAAGCTCAATCTAAGGGGAAAAACATTTATACAGAAATGCTTTGCAGGCATAAATACTGTATACAAATGCATATAATCAAATGGTTGTAATTAAGCAGTCTTAATTAGCATTTTCAGTATAATACATTTCCTGTCTGTCTTATGAGTTTTGGATTCGAACCTACTTGGCTGATTAAAAACACTGAATTAAGCAGCAGAAAAAGAAAACACACGGCTTACTTTTTGATGCTTTGTGAGAGCGATGTCTGTCTCCCAAACTTTGCCCTTCTGTCTCTGGCTGACACGTCTCCATCTCCCGCTCCGCTGACACTTTCCGATGTAGAATCAGTAGTTTGACGAGTCACGCTTTTTTTCAGAGATGGTCGTAGTGGCTTCATAGAAGAAAGAACATGTGACTGTGGTACTGCAGCAATTATTGTCACAGGAAAATGACATTAGTGATGCCGGTACAGAATGGAAAAGTTCTAGTTTTATCATTGCATCGAAGGGATATATATATGTATATATTACATCAAGACCTTGATAAACATGAAGAGCTGCAGTACTGTAAATAGCTGAAATAGTATAGTCCTCTCTTATGTGGTTGGAGTGATTCTACATTGCAATAAATAATAGCTGGAGGAAATAAAATGCAGACTCGTAGAAGATGGTGGTAACTGAGCCCTTCCAGTCGAGAAATTTTGTATAAATGTTCTCGGACCAATCCTCTTTACTTTATATATGCTTCCTTTAGGTAATATTATCAGGAAACACTCTATCAACTTTCATTGCTATGCAGATGATACTCAGTTATACCTATCGATCAAGCCAGATGAAACTCATCAGCTAGCTAAGCTTCAAATGTGCCTTCAGGACGTTAAAACCTGGATGACCTGCAATTTTCTAATGTTAAACTCAGCTAAAACTGAAATTATTGTTCTAGGGCCTAAACACCTTCGTGACGCATTATCTAGAGATATAGTTTCCCTGGATGGCATCGCCCTGGCCTCCAGCACCACTGTGAGAAATCTTGGAGTTATCTTCGATCAGGACATGTCGTTTAACTCTCACATTAAGCAAATTTCAAGAACCGCCTTCTTTCACCTTCGTAATATCGCAAAAATTAGGAGCATCCTGTGTAAAAATGATGCAGAAAAACTAGTCCATGCATTTGTTACTTCTAGGCTGGATTACTGCAATTCCTTGTTATCAGGGTCTTCAAATAAGTCCATTAGGACTCTTCAGCTGATCCAGAATGCTGCAGCACGTGTTCTTACAGGAACCAGAAAAAGAGATCATATTTCTCCTGTCTTGGCTTCTCTGCACTGGCTTCCTGTTAAATCCAGAATAGAATTTAAAATCCTTCTTCTTACGTATAAAGCTCTTCATGGTCAGGCCCCATCTTATCTTAAAGAGCTTTTAGTACCTTACTGCCCTACCAGAGAACTGCGCTCCCAGAATGAAGGGTTACTGGCAGTTCTTAGAGTCTTGAAAACTAGAATGGGCGCTAGAGCGTTCAGCTATCAGAGTCCTCTTTTGTGGAACCAGGTTCCAGTTTGGGTCCGGGAAGCAGACACCGTCTCTATATTTAAGAGTAGGCTTAAGACTTTCCTTTATGATAGAACTTATAGTTAGAGTAAGTCCACCCCTGGTTGTGCTGCTATAGGCCTAGACTGCCGGGGGATGCATCATGATGCACCGAGCTCCCCTTTCCTTTTTTTTTTTCCTCCCCTTTCCCCTTTTTCTGCTGCCCCCGTGTTCCTGCTCATCATTAGCATTAATATCATTGCCATTTTTAATCTATTCTACGTGTTGCTGTGTTGGCTGCCTCTCTCTGCTCCCTCTGTCCTTCTCTCGCCCTCTCTCTCTCTCTTGCTCTCTCTTTCCCCTCACCCCCAACCGGCCGAGGCAGATGGCCGCCCACCCTGAGCCATGGTTCTGCTCAAGGTTTCTGCCTGTTAAAAGGAAGTTTTTCCTTGCCTGTGTCGCCTAGTGCTTGCTCATGGTGGGAATTGTTGGGTTTCTGTAGTTAACTTCAGAGTAGGGTCTGACCTGCTCTGTTTGGAAAGCGCTGTGAGACAACAATTGTTGTTGTTGTTAAGCTTTGCATTTGATAAGGCCAAAGTTCTAATGGACTTCCAGCAACTTAAAAAATAAGAATAAAAACGTATGTACAGAAGGTGGTCTAGGTGTTTCATAAACAATTATATCTGATGCAGAAAGTAATTTCCTTTGTTTTTAATTGAAAAAGACCCACTAGTATTAAAGTTTAAAGCAATGAAGTCGCACACATTTGCATGTTATTGCATAGATTAACCTTTAGAAAGTCATTTAACTGTTGTATGCTCAGTTAAACACAGAAATCGTGCGTTTGTTGGTGCTCAAAATATGGGGCCCTCAGGGGGACCAGCATGCTGGTGCTTAAATTAACAGTAAGGAGTCACCAAAAAACACTTTTATCTCAGGGCATATGGCAGTTTCAGAGGAATAGGAACACTAGACTAAACCTCTATTTTTGTAATCCATCTTTTTTCTACCTTTATTTAAGGAGAAGAGAAAGAGAGAGAATTTGGCACATCCATTTGAGTGATCTTGGATTGAATAAGCTCAAATTTGGAGAGATTCATTCATTTTAAAGTAGATTATTTTGAGTTTATTTATTAGTTTTATTTCATTGTGCTGTCACTGACAATTTATCCATTGAAAGCACAGCTGCAGTCACAAAGAATCATCTCGTTGCAACTACAATCTCCAGTACAGGGGTTGTTTCGGCCATTTGCTCTGGCCTACATACATAATGTATGTTTGATAATATCGTATGTACTTCTTCAATCTCTTAAAAATGAAATGCACAAGAATTATTGCATTGTTTTCCAACAATACCTGATCAACATCTGGAGTCTAATCTATAAAACAGTGCATAGTATATATTCTAAAAACATATGACGCCAAAAAGCCAACAATGGTGTACGCCAAAAATATATAAATAAATAAATAAAGATTAATGAAACCATTTGTACACACACCAGCACACAATTTCCCCTTTGTCCACAGCTGCACCTAAATATTCAGCCTCAAGTTCCACCCTCCACTTGCCCACATTCAACCATAAATGGTCAATGCAAAGCACCTGGTGAATGTTCATGTGTATTAAATGAGCCAACTTCATGGTTATTCATAGCAACCGCGAAGAAAAGCGCAAAGAAATGCAATTTCACAGAAGCAGAAAGCAATGAGATGGTGAGGAAGGGAATAAAAAATAAAAAATAAATAAATATATAAATAAGGAGAAAAAAAAATATACCTATTAGCGCAGTTTACATTTAGAAAAATGGAAATTGCTGCAAAATGGCTTTTAATGGCATTTTGCAGCCATGGCGGCCTGTTCTGCCACAGTGTAGGGAAACAAAGCCATCTAGAGCAGACCTATGGATAATTGCATTTCTGCAAAATGCAATCACCGTATTTTCCGGACTATAAGTCGCACCAGCTACATCATAAAGATTAATAAACAATAAATAAAACGCACTGGACTGCATGTTTAACTTAACATTCAACATGACACACTGTCTGTCAGGTGGGTCCGGGTGAGGTGAGGAATACGTGTCCAATGTTCTGTTCTATGATTTGCCAGCATACTACAGTGCCCATGGTGCACTGCATTTACATATCTGGTGGCCATTTTAAAACAAAGAGCTACTTTGTCAGGACTTTGTTAGATGCAAACACACACTTCGACTTTAAGAGTCAGTCAAAATTTATAAACTGTGTGGTCAAGCAGGAGGGGACAGTTAGAAGTTTAGTTTCATTCATCTAAAGTAGATAGACTTTAGAGCTAGCATGGCTGGAGAGCAAATTGTAAAAGCAGATAATTTTGTAAAGGATTTAGTCAAGAATGTTATAGAACTGGTTGTCAAGGATATTTTGTACAAAGGTGGTCTGGAATGAGACGATACTGTTCCTTTTTGTGTGTGCTGTAAAACTGCCTGTGTTTTTCTTCTGCTGGTACACCCTTCCCTCCAACTTTTCTTCACTGTCTCCAAGCAACACAGAGCTGGCTCTGTTAACGTGTCATTATTGCTTCTATCCCCCCCAAAAAGGCAGTTTCCCCCTTCATGCAGCTACTTTTTGTGAAACTAAAGTACCTACATTCCAGTTAAGAGTGCAAGAAAGTCATGCACATACCTTGCCCTCCTGCTCTCTGTTAACTAGAATTGCAGATTAAAAGTTATGGTCGATCAGCATTCACACTTGAAAGGAAATAGTTTCATCCAAATATATTTAGTAAAATTCTAAAATCTTATTTTTCAAAGAATAAATAGTGAAACTTACTACATCACAACGTAAAAAATATCATAACAGAACGAATGTTGGTTAGTTTACAACTCAATATGGAGTCTTTTGGTCATCTGCAGACACATGTAATCTTTTTAAATCACCAACCAAGAACTGAAAAAACTTTTGCACACATCTTAGTTACATCTCAAAGCTTCCAGGGCTAAGTAATAATCAGTATCAGTATCATAAAAAAAAAAAAAGAACTGCTTTCTCTTTAAGCTGATCCAACATAGTCAAGTGGTGACATAAATTATTAATATGGTCGAAGCCTACCTGTTTAATGTGGTCTTCTGGT
The DNA here is from genome assembly GCA_013363375.1 of Menidia beryllina. Taxonomy (NCBI): domain Eukaryota; kingdom Metazoa; phylum Chordata; class Actinopteri; order Atheriniformes; family Atherinopsidae; genus Menidia; species Menidia beryllina. The sequence continues at coordinate 403,062 of JABUIW010043882.1, forward strand.
GGAGGGATGGATATGGTAAGGCTGGGTGGTTTCTTGCTTTTTAGGCGACTATCAGTTCGGCCTCCGTTTGGAGGCGTCTCCTCCCCTACCTGAGGTTCCATCCTGTTAGAGAGCTGGAAAAAAACAACATATAATTAGTGGTATTTTTAAAATCTTTTTATTATGTAATGATTTATTTCTTGTCATCTGTTTAACAGATACGGTAATATGAAATTTCAGCGTGACTATCATATCAGAAAAATCAGAAAAAGAAAAAATTGAAACTTAAAGACCAATTTTGAACTTTCACCTTAAAAAAATAAAGAAAAAAAACATTGTTGAACTATTACATAAGGTTTAGAAGTGTGCGTTATTTAGCTATGTTTGATATTTTACAGACTGAGACATTTTACAAACACTTAAAACAAAGTATTTATAATTTAGTTCTGTTCCTTTTACTTTTTACAGCTTCAGATTTCTTATTTCAGTAAAATGTGAGGGACAGCATACCAGTGGAGACTCAAGAGACTCCCTCTTTAAAGTTGTGTCCATGAAAAGTGGATTATGCATCAACCTATTTGACAACTTCTACACACTGTGTTTATGGAATAAATCCATAAATCCATATTTGTTTGGATGTTAAATGCAGCTTTCCTTTTCTTAGTGGACACAGGCTCTTCTTCTGTCTCCTCATTGGGCGTTTCCCCTTTGAGAAGAAACTTTCCAAAGACGTATGTTTTTTTTTAAAAACGCATTTTGCTAACTTGTGGGTTTAATAATAGCGTTAATGTGTCACGTGACCAAGTCAAGCAATATATCAAGCTATATATTTGAGTCTAACTTCAAACCAACAGACCAGCTGTTGCAATTTTAGGAATGACATCCAGGACATCAGATGACAACAATCAATAGTGCTCTCCTTTTTTTTCTTTCCCCCTTTAGGTAATTCGCTTTCCATATTTTTTTTACTCTCTTTATATTGTAAATAGTCTTGCTTTCAAGCTGAAGGTTTTTCCACTTTTCTATGCAGTTAAATGGAAGTCCTTAGCAATACCTGAGATAATGAGCCTCTTAACTTAAACTTTATAGACAAAACTACCTCATTTCATGCTGGATGACACATGTCAAGACAATTTAGCCTTTGTATCTGTATTTCCAACAGCAAACAAATGTAGTAAAAACTGCATCGTGTGTAAGCACATGTTATTAGACTCATTCCTCTCTGTTTTAAGTCAGCACACGTGTCAAACATACTTATCTTCATCCTCCAGACTTGACCTATCACAGCCAACAGTGGAGCGAGCAGTCAGCTATTCCTGGAGCTCCGACTGCATGACGGATTTGCGTCGAATATTTCAAGAGAAATCAAAGCCCCTGCATATATATAAACCTATAAAATCAACAAGCCTCGGCCAACACATCTATTATGGTCTTGAAAGCCTTCGGTGTTGTCCTGCAGTTGTGGTTCATAAAATCAATGTGGGGCTTGGGCTGTCTAAGACAGGAATGGCAGCAGTACAGAAATCTGACACCAGCTTATTTAATAGCCTAGTTTCCACTACAGAACCGAGAACTGGTCGGACAGAGCTCCACACAATATCCCTGACACCGTGCGCCATGCATCCATGCATCCAGAACAGAATTTCTCCAATACCTTTCAGTAAACAAGGGTGTTTATTACATTTCTGCCTGTTGTTTTCAATTAGGTAAGTTAAAAAATTACAAAATACAAAAGTCTGGGTAGAATCCATGATTTATCCTCTTGAGACAGAGGGGAGGTTACTTGAAATCCAGGACTGGAGCGGGGGGGGGGGGGGGGGGGGGGGGCCAGAGGCTATAACCCATCCCCTTTGGATAATGAAATAGCAAGAAATTTGGCTAATGGATAGAGTGCTCAAGTGGCACAGAGTCTCTTGCTGACCACAGAATATCAATGTAGCTACGGGTAAGGCAATTATTGGGATCCATACAAGAAAACCCCTGGGACTGCATTATCCAAGGGAAAGATAACAGCAACACATGCGGAGAGCAAAACTGTGCGACACCTGTAAAGCTCTGCCCGTTAAGTAGAAAACATCACTTATAGAGTCAAATGATGTTTTATTATTGCTTCAGGAACACAAAGCACTGTCAGAATCTAGTGGTTCAGCACTTCTTCTTGCAAGGTGGGAGATTCAAAGATGTAAGGATTCAAGCTTTTATTGTCATTTCCAAACATTAAAAACATAAGGCAAAATTAAATGCGTTACTCTGGTCCAAGTACAAGAGCGATAACAGAATCTTAAAAAAACAAAAAACAGAATCAAATCAAATGAAAATAACTGAGTATAATACAAAATAAGCCATAATAGACTAAATAAATTATAAATATGTAACATAATTGTTGTATATATCTGACAGTACATAGCATCAAACTTTTATGAAGCTTTTAGAGAAATAAATCAAATTTTACCCAGCTCAAATAAAGTGTGCCTCTGTCTCAACATGCCTTTAAAAACACTAACTCGGGGACCAACAGTTTACAAAGACAGTACTGATTTCATTTATAGAAAAGTACAATTATTCTTAGAAAAAAAGGCCCCTTTGGTATCCCTACCATGACATGTATAAAGAAGGTGGAGACTACAATGCAAGGCAATTAATTAAATATTTAAAGACTAAATGGACCCTCTTAACCTCCTGATACCCTGCGTCCTCATTTAAGGACGTTTAATTTTTGCCTCTCTTTACCATGATTGTTCTTTTTTGTTTGGACTTTGACCTCTTGGCCTCAAAGCAGACGCTATCAGACACTACTGTTTGAAATCTAATGTAAAATGGTTTGTGACATTTTCAACCAATCGTGTTCTAATCGTCTAATTAAAATGTCGTTAATAAGTCATTTGGACCATCAGAACCAAATAGCAAAAACTTTTAATAAAATATACAAATAAATATTTTAAATATAAAGATAAACCCACTGGGCCTATGTGAAGAAAAACTTCCTGTATCATGACTAAGTCTATTAGTTCGACTTATTACGTCCTACTGATACCAGATATCTTAAAAAAATCTAAAATGCACACCAAATAAAAGGTCAGGTCTCAGGAGGTTAATGTTTATTATATCAGTTTGCTGTCTAGTTGAAATCTGGTCAATGATAAAAGCAGGACAACAAACCTATTATGACACACCAACAAGAGAAATATTTCAGTCTTTACAGGACAGTAACTAAACAGTAGATTGACAGTAAAATCTTATCAAAATACGCACATTTTCCACCTAATCTTACATATGATGAAAGTTAGTCACAACCTAGTTATGCTTTTAAAGCCATAAAAGTATTTTAGTTGAATATTCAAAGCCAAACAAGACAAGATTCAAATTAGTCAATGAAATGATGTCAAGCTACAATGAAAATTAAACAAAACTTTTGCTGGACAGCTTTTAACTCACATTGTTACAGGGGCGGTGACTGTAATGTAAGATCCTGTGAATTTACAGCCAGGTTCTCACTTGTTGATAAGTTTAAAAATAACAATGACATTATCTTTGCTTCCGTGTTGAAAAAGACAATGCAAAATTGTTATAATGCCACCTTTTATATACTGGGGACAGTGTTGGTAAGTTTATTTAACTATACAACATTTTCATTGGTGTTGTATGAAGTGGGTTGATTCGGATTTCAGTTATTATTTAAAATTGTTGGATTAGGACTGTGTATAATATATATCAATAGTGTCCTGAGATGACAGATTTGATTTGACTTGGCCTTATTCCCATTAAACTAAACTGAACTGTACAGACATACAGTGAAAAAGAACGTACATCTTCTATCGTTTTGACAGTTCTGCATATCAGGAAATAACTATTTTTATCTTAAACGTGTGTAACTCCTCATTTTGACAATAAAAAAAAAAAAAACTAGAGAGAGAACTGGACAGTCGTCAGTCGGTCAGTTAGTTGCTTCAGTAAAAATTAAAGACTGACCACATGTGGCTTGCAAGTTGTGAGTTTCTTAAAGAAGAAAAATAATACTTTCTAAATAAAACATGACAGAATGTCTTACAATACAATTTCAATTGGAAAACACTGCTTATTACAGCCAGCAAAAGCTGCTACTGATCTAATGAGAATCCTCCAAGGGTCAGCGAGAGCAGGGGTGGAAGATGACTCAGAGGCAGACTGAACGGTCACTGGAACCAACATGCCTGTGAGCTTGAGATGTACGGACCTACTCTCTAGACCTAAAGTTGGGCATTATAGTTCTAAGTGAAGGGTGAGTGTAGCTGGAAAATATAAATTTGGTAGGCTAGAAGGAAAAATGCTCTCTTTATGCTGGCAGAAAGTAACACAAGTTAGAGGTCTTAAGATGCATCAGGGAAGAAAGCGGTGTGTTGTGAAAGAGGGGCAGTGTGGCCGGAATCTTTCCCGTTAAAGGAGAGGCGGGAATAGAAAATGATTATGAAATAATAGGAAGTAACTTTTGACTTAGCCAACTTCTAGTCAAACCCTTCCCTCGATCAAAACTACGATGTGGAAAAGGTCACTTGGTCAAAAAAGTTGTTCCCTTTAACATCTCTTTTCCAAAGTCAACTCTGAAAAACTATTAGACGTTAGTCTTACGCAAGTTGGTGGAGTAAGGGTTAATTCTGTTGCCGGCGCTTCCTGAGTCGACCAAAGAAGAGGGAAGCTGCTTCACCAATAGGGCCTAGTGAGGTGACTGACCAGCCCAAGACCCTGTTCCCTTTGCTCTCCATGATCCCTTCTCCCTGGTGAACACAGATTTCCTGGGTGAGTTCTGGCCAGTCTGGATAGCTTGGCTCCAGGTGGAGGACCAGGAGAAGGCTGAGAGCATATGAAATGGTCTCCGAGGTCTACAAAAATTTAGAGGACACAAAAAAGGTTCCAGCACAGACTTCTGTTGAGTTTGTAAGGGGGAAGAAAAGGGAACCCTCTTTGAAAATTGGAGCCATGCTTGCAAAACCACTCATTTCGGTTGACTGTTTTAACTTGTTCTTCTGGTAGAATTCCAGAACTGTCTGGCAGAGCGCATTATGGTGTACTCAAATGAGAAAAAAAGTTACATCTCTCTCTGCTGTCTCTGTAATGGCTGGGGAGTTAGCGCTCCCTCACAAATCTGTGTTTCAGCCTCGTGCTACAGCCCTGCGCAATGTACAAACTAAAAAGTGTAACAGGACAAATGAGAAAAATAGTTAGTATTGTCGTAGACCTAGACATCTCATTGTAAACTGCCCTACCCCCAAAAAGAGAAGCCCAGAATGGTAATGTGTTACCTCCTTGGGTTCATAAAAAGTTAAATGTGTAATAAGGCTAACATGGTTTCTTCTGTTTACCAAGACCCATGCTTTGAGTCAGTCATTTTTGATGGGTATGCATCTCTGTCACGTAGGTCTGCTGATCATTGTCCAGTATCCATTTTGAGAGACACTAGTGACTCTAGCGTGACTAGTGGCTCTAGTGAGATTAGTGACTCAATCTATAATTCTGGCCATTGCATTACTGTTTTCTGATGAGTTGTTCTTGTGGTTTTAGTCTCATTTGCAAGGAACTGAAATGGGTTACCTCCCACACCCTGCGCACCAAGTTCACATCAAGTCAAAACTGCTGTTTTCCCTGTGGCTATTTGTTCTATTCTGCCAATAAAAAGTGTGACTTCTCTGAGGGGCAACAACACAGCTGGTGGTGAGGTAATCCCTGCCCTGGAAGTATTGGATTCCCCCCTGAGCGCTGAGGTGGATAACGAAAGCGAATCCCTAACTAAACTGTTTCCACCCTGTGTAATTAGCCGTGCTCACGCTTGTAAGCGAGACGAGTATTCCCTAATGGATACTGTGCTCATGTCCGCCTCTCCAGATGACACAGAGGTGGAAACTCGGCAAGACGATGCTCCGGATGTTCTACCGGCTTGAGTGTGTTTCTCTTGGACTGTCTGATGCTGCCTATGAGCAGTGAAAGCCTCACCGCTACCTAGAGGGAAGACCCTACTCTGAAACGTTGTTTTGAAAGGTGTGTAGACTTTACTGCTACCAAAACCGCTTACTAAAAAACGTCTCCTGTCCTCCATGACAGCAATGAAGCATTATGACCATTATTGCGGTCATTATTATGACTTGGACTTCAAGGCTTAAAGTTTACTTTATGTATCCCTTAACTCCTTCAGGGATATTCAACTTCCAGCAGCTTAACATAGGACAGAGGCAGCATACAGAGGGCAAAAAAAGAAAAGGCTAAATTGCCAAAAGGTTACGATAATACCCAATATTCAATCAGTTCACATGACACTTGACCGTGACAGGGGTCATAACCCTGTACAAGTTGTCACTTGTCTGTCACACCACTAATATTTGGATCTTTGTAATTCTCCACATCGGAAGTTAAGCAATGACCGTTTAGCATGTGACTTCTGACAGCCATGAATGTGAGCCAATCAACAGCGTTGAGTAACAATGTTTCTTACAGAGATTTTTTTTTTTTTTTTACGCTTCCTGACCTACAGCAATCACAGAATTGATTAAAAGCAAAAGATTGTCCCATACAAAACAGCAAGTAACATAAAGATCTATGTGGAATTTTTTTTTTCAATGAATGTATCTTAAAAGTAACTGCATGAAACAGCTGTTGTTAAGGGAGGGTTTTTGTTAAATAATGAAAGCTAAATGAGGAAGTGAACATCAGACACCTTATTTAGCAGTTCCTCTTAACTCCGACCAAGTTAAGAGGAATTTTACATCTTCCTCTTTGTAGTTTCTGCTCATTTTTACAGTATGTGGCTTAGGCTTGTCCTGATCCAATATTTGGATCAGATCAGCCGCCAATATTTGCAAAAAAATGCATATCGGCTAGCATGAGAACATGCTGATCCGGACTCCCGATCCAGTTTTTTTTTTTTTTTAAGTCCGATCCCACACGAGCATTAGCATCTCCTAACCCACTGGTCTGTGTCCTAACCATTAAGTTGTTATAAAAGTACATCCCTGTTCAACAGGAGTCTGACCACTAAGTAAGTAGGTCTACAAATGAAGGATAGAAAATCCTACAGAGAAATCAGAAGTGAGGACCGTTTGTCATTAATATTGCCAAGTATGTGAAACAAAAGAACATATTTGGGAACAGAACTCAAACATATTGCCTGAGGGTTAGAATGCCACATTTATGATAGCATTCAATAGGTTTCAAATGTGTCTTTACATCTGTCATTTTCCATTTTTGGAGTAACTATAACAAATGTACATGAGTCATTTGGAATAGACCTGCTACCTTTACATATTGTGTTCTAGCTTTGACTGTCTTGAAAGTAAGCCAATAAGTATTTCTAATTGTCATCTCAAGACAACAACTTTACAATATTTTGGTAAAATTTCAAAGGTTAGGACACCTACTCATCTAAAATAAATGGGTGAATGATCAAATTAGTAGATCGTAATTAGCTAGAACCTCTCAACTGTATCTCTGATTTACCTTTAGATGACATTGTGATTCATCAATGTATGAATTGAAACTAAAATCAAATCAAGTCTTTCTTCCTTCTGAACAGCAACAACAGTTACCAGTCACCCTGTGGCTATGTTGGGCTTAAAACATTCACTCTGGAAATAAAAAGTTCCAAGACACTATTTAGTGGAAAACTATTGTTGCTTTTCCATTAGTGCCTGCTCTGCCCTACATGGTCCGGCCCAGGACGTCTCTGGATGGCTTGGGTTGGTTTCCATCGTTTTCCTCGTTGTTGGACCACGGTGTTGGTTGGGTATTTGGGATTACAAAATGTTTATGACCACAGAAATGATGAAATTGGACGTTTGTTGTCACAGAATTTTTAAAAATGGGCTTAGAGCCTGTGACAGAGTTGCCATCTAATCGTGCGACTCCATGGCCAATCAGGGCCCAGCGGTGTGCTGTTGGCTCTCTTCAGCCCGGATCAAACCCTGGCCGAGTAGGTGCTAAAGCAGTGACTGTTTAGGAGGGACAAGCCTCTAGCGGAAATGCAAAAAATACCTTGAAAAGCTGTGCCGTGCCACGCCGAGTAGGTACTAGAGTAAAAGCCCCCTTAGTACTCTCTCTGTCTACACAAACAAGGCTGGCAGTCAGATCAGATGCTAATGGTTGACCAGAAGGGACACAGTGAGGAAGAGCTTCACAGTACCTTGGCCAGCAGCCAGTTCACACAATAGCCAGAGAATCCGTGCTCTCATTATGGGATCCATGAAACTACATTTACTGAGCAAGTTGCATATTTCTCTTCTTGAAAGATTGACAGCATGCCTGCATGAGTTTGTTTAGGAATGTAAGTAAAAATAAGCCTGACCAGAGGGTTAATACCCTAGAATATGCAGGAGTGCGTAATCTTCAGTACCATCAACGTATTTGAATGCTTTGACTGTCATTTGGGCGCCAACTGGAACTCCATTCACTCACCATTTACAGCCTTAATTTATCTTGAAGATGACTCAAAATGACTCAAAATACTGCATTGCATTTATAACTACTCCTCAGGGAGACAGAAACTCAACACGCTTGGAAAGGTATCTTGTCCATGAATTTGAAAAAACAGGACTGCACCTTTTTCAAAGAGCCTGCAGGCCCCGACCTGCACAAGAACGGTTATGGAGTGCCTCCGTAACCGTTTTCTTCTCAGTACCCGGTACTCGGAATTCTAAAAGGACAGCATGTACACGTAGTAAACAGGACATACATGGCTAGAATTTTCATCTCTGCCTCTGCGACTACTATCTTGAGGATTTCAGTAGCAAATATGACAAACTCAGTCAGCTTGCTGTCTGAATTGAAAAAAAGATTACGCTTTTGTTCTTTTACTCTTAGTCACAAATTAAATCAGTGCCAGACAGAACATGAGTAAGGACATGCTGTCCACTGGAAGCTGGTGAGAAACGTGTAGGGGATTTTACTTTTAAAATATCCCTAAAAATAAAAGAAAAAGTAAACGTCTCTCTTTGGTAATGGAGGTTTTGCAGCTAGCCTGGCCATGCACACATCTTTTTTTTAAAGTGTACCAGGCTAAACTACTGACATTTTTGGGAAACTGTGTCACATACACTAGAAAAATATCTGGCATGGGAATGCAGAAAGAATGAATCCTAGTAGATGAGCCAGATGCTTGACATGCCATTTGCTGAAATGGATTTTATTCTTTAAGGGAAAAAAGAAAAGAAAAATAAAGTAATTTCCTGTATAAACTTTGGCATCTACGCTAAAAATATAACAAGATAAAAGCAGGGAAGGTCAAAGAAAAAGAAGACTGACAGGGTGGGATGACCACTAGGACATTTAAACCATGTAAATTGATCCGTTTCTAAATGTCTAGGTAATACAGGAGTTAAACGCCTAAGATCTCAATCAGACACCAACATTTTTCTGTTGCAAACAGCGTGAAAAGCTCTTTCTTAACAAACACAAATGCAGACAAAATGTCAAAATTTAAAAAAATAATATATATTCTATAACAATATACTATATAATTTAGCAGAAACATAGCGCTAGAGTTAGGGTAATTCTTCACGGTCCACATTTTGCATGCCTGAAATTGTTCCAAGAATAAGCTGACTTTTGTTTTCTTCTTAGAATCAAATGTTTTGTTTTTAATTTGTGAATATCAAAAATTGCAGCTGCCATTTTCATCTCTGTTACATTACTGTGACATTGCCTCAATACGTCCTTGCAACATTTATATGGATTTACTAATCCCACAGAGCACTGAGGCTCATAACAAATATCAAATCTGCTTAAACCACCATAGTTTGTTTATATCATGATCAGGTTATATCATTTTGATCCATGTCTAGACTCAATTGTTAGTATGATAAAAAAAAAAAAAAAACAAAAAGGCATGGTCATTCTCAGGATTTACTCCTGTAATCTGTTCCGAAAGCCCATACCGAAAAGAGAAAAAGGAAAAAAAAGGTATGCGTCCATGCTGCTCACTTTTTTTAAATGTCTTTGAATCAGCTTAAAAACAGTTTGAACTTTCTTTTCTTACTACACAGTTAAGATCTCAGGGACACTATGTAACATGACAGTAATGACGTGTGAGGGTAGAACTTTGAGTTCAAACAAGAATACCAAAATAGCCCATGACAGAGCAAACAAGCGTAAAAACCTTCAAACAGAAAAAAACAAAGTTCCAGTACTTACTCTTAAGCGAAGGAACTGATATGTCAAAAAACTGGGGCTTAATGGAGGCGATATGTTAACATTTTCCAGCTCATTCACACATAGGTCGTACGTTATAACCTTTCTAAATTATGTGCTAATTCAAATACAGCACATAAACAGAGGAAAGCAATTCACTAGTAGTAAATTAACCAGTAAGTAAATTAACCACATCCAATGTTCCTTGAATAAATGCTTAACGAAAGAATGGAACCTTTGCGGAATTACTTGCGTTTTCTACAAAACAACCTGTAAAGTAAAGGATTAAACAATGTACGAGTTGCAATCTAGTTGGAGCAATGGTGATGGTGATAAAGGACATGTGTACAGGCAACCTTAAAAAAAATATAATCTTTTCTTTTTATTCCATTTGGAAGGTATGGTCCTGTTGCAAATGTACTAATGGAAGCAATTAAAAAAAACATTTGTATGTAAATAATTCATGCAGGATGATTGAAGCATCTCTGCTTTTGAGTTGCACAACTCACTGTTTACTGTGTCATTACTTTAAGAAAATAAAGGTTTCAGCTTTAAATGTGGCACTGATAGTCATCGTAACAAGGAGGAACAGGTGTTAGCACCTATGGAAAAAATTCTCCATATATGTACATCTATTTGAATTGCCTGAACAAGATGTTGTCAGAGCGTTTTAGCTCTTAATTGACCAGTGAATCAACGATGGATTATCAGAAAAGCAGGAATGGCTGCCCCTTACAGGGTACTTTTTAAAATAGAAAAAAACAACAACAACTTCATTACCAGTCCAAATATAGGCAACCTAATTCAGATGTGGCCAAATTTGCCTCGTGGAGGCGACAAACTAACAAGCTTTTGTGCAAGCGCACCTAGCTCCTGTTGAAGAGACTTGTCGGTTAATTTATGCTAAAAATTTCATTACGTTTCACGTCAGGGTAAAAGCAATCAATATAAATTACAGTTCGCAAAGAAGCAGTAGCCTCCATTCCCCAGTAGCAAGTTTTCCAATCCAGTAGTGTGACTGTAGCTGTACAACAAATCTTGACTATTGCTAAATTCTGGTTCAGATTAATTCTGAATCTGGCAGATAATGACTTAAAGACCACAACAACAAGAAAATAGCCAACGCGTCTCTGATTGTGAGTACTAGTAAGAAATCCTTTTGACAAAAACAGCAGTGCTGATGGGATCATTTTTGACATAACCACCCACCTAACACCCACATTTGTACTGTAAATGGAACTGTGCCTTGATAGTAGTGGACAAAGATGTAAGTACACCACATTCTCTTTTCTTTCTTTTTTATAAACAAAGCATAAGAGGAACAAGGGAAGAGCAAACTGTGTTGAGAAACCAACTACCACTCCAAACTGTCTGCAAATGAACAACATAATCAAACACTTTGGACTACTACTTTGCACATTAATGTCCTAAAGGCAATCTTAGAAAAAAAATGTATAATTAATAACACCAAAATCAAAATTGCCCATCGACAAATAGTTCTGGGGGTTATGTAACTCCACAAGAGGCTTCAAAACAACAAAACACAGCAGATGCTTGTGTATAAACATTAAAGATGTAATGATGACAGACTGCCAGGCACAAGTTCAAATCTATTATTCTTCTAAAACGTGTTTTCGAGATTTCAAAACAACATACAAATGCACCCAAATCGTACATTGGAACTTAGATTTGGACTTACGAGTCTGTTATTTTTTTAGTCAACGTTTATCTTTTTAATGAACAACCGAGTAAACGCCGCCTTCTTTATTCTTAGAAAGCGACTGGCAGGGGGGGTAAAGTTGGCTGCGAATTCATTTTTAAATCACATTGAGCTTATTTATTACTTCAGAGACACAAGCAGATACATAAGTATTCTTCTGGGCGTTTGGTTCGGCGGGTAAAGCAACAAAGGGCTTGCCGAGGCACGCTTGGGCATTACGGTAAATGCACGCGGCAGTTAGCTAACATTAATGTTAACAGCCGTGTTACTTTGTACCAATTCAAACTAAGCAACGGCGGTTGAAAATTAAACAAGTGTCCATTAAGTACTTGTACCTGTCGTTATACCTGCTTTCATTTCCCAAACTCCACCATTCCAATTGACTTGAAGGCGATAAGTTGCCATTCCGGCAACTTAAATGCTGGTTTGAAAGCAAATGTTACTGATAAAGAGTCGTGTGTGTCTCTCACCTCCAATAAAACGTAGTCGGTTTACTATTCATAAGGCGGCAGAAGGGATATATCCGGACAGCGATCCAGCCTGAGTGTCAATACTTCCCTCTTTCTGTCTTCCAACATCCTCGCCACAACTCCACGGAGGGGCGGAGGGGTGGAGTCTCGTCTTATCTCAAATTCAGAAGTATTCACAGTGGGCTCCTCTTACTCCGTTGACACTTTTCCTCAACGAACAGCTGGAAATCAGCCATTTTCCAACACGAGAACCCGTTCGCGCTTTGCTTAAAAACTAGCCAGTTTCTATACCGTTGAATTAGCCCAGTTATTACACACAAGCGTAAGGGAAGGGTACACATTTAATGCATTTCATCCCGCATGGGGGGCATTATCCTCCTATATTCTGCTGCTGAAGTGGATATAAATCCTGTGGCAAGAGAAAAGTCTTAATACGACCACAGTGAAACGGTACTTTTCAGCCAAACTCTAATACATCAATCTGTCATGTGGCCAGTGCTCTTGAAAATATATATATTTATCGATTAGACAAGCATATGTGACTGTGGTGCAATTGTTTGCTCCTTTTAAAGCAGCAGAAAAAAGTTAACATTTGGATTGAACTCCACAACACTGAATATTGGACCCAGACAAATGGTTTTGTACCTTAGACCATGTAACTTTTCTCCCATATTGTCCTGTTCAGTTATTGTGATTTGAATGCTGCATTATGGCGAGCACTTTTTTTTCCCAAGAGAGGCTTTATGGATGCTAATTTTGCTGTATCTTTTAAGTTTCGTAACATTATTGAATTAGTTCAAAATAAACAAAAAAGTAATTTATTTAAGTGGTGTGGTGGTTAGCACAGCCTTGCTCTAAACTGGCCAGGGCCTTGTAGTATGAAGATTACATGTTCTTCCTGTGTACATCTGGATTTTTCTCCATCTTCCTCCCACTGTCCAAAGGAATCCAAGCTAATTGGTTGTTCCTTGTACAGTCCCAGACAAAAGTCTTGCCACTTATCCATTTTATAGACGGACTTTTAATTCATCCATTGGTTTAAGAAATGGCTCATATGAAAGCTAAAACTCTCCCAATCTGAAGAGAGATTGAAGACTAAAGTTTTGTCGCCTCAAGAGAGTAATGTGCAAATTGAAATTTACTTCAAATCCAAAAATATGTTGCACAACACCAGTAAATTACGTAGTGGTGCTGTGAGATCCTTATTCAATTAAGTATGACTTACATGAGCTTGAATGGACCACATCCATGTTGTTCGACAATGATTCCTACGCTTCACTGATTAAATCATCAGGAATAGCAAAGAAAGCATTCTACACGCTTCCTAGAGTTCATCAAGATTCTTTGGCTTCGTAGAGTTCGGGTTTTTGCCCTGAGGAACTTCGATCTAGAGCCTGAAGGATCCTATGGAGCGCAATCCTCCTGTGGAATTTTGATACCTTGCCTCTCTATTGTCGAGAGAAAATGAAAATGAAGAAATGGATGAAGTGGAATGGCAAATATGTAGGGCAACAATTCCCCGGCAGGATGGAGTGCAATGGCTTCCGAACTGAGGTGGGTAGCAGTGTGGTCCGAAGTACACCATTCACTGTTTTCTACTTAACAAACTAGTCCATCCATCCATTATCCATCCATCCATCCATCCATTATCAATACCGCTTATTCCCTGGTGGGGTTGTGGGGAGAACCAGAGCCTATCCCAGTGGTCAACGGGCGAGAGGCAGGGTACACCCTGGACAGTCCGCCAGTCCATCGCAGGCTTAACCAACAAGTCCATCTGGGAAATGTTGGGATCTTGTGCAGGCTGACCAGAACTTATAATCCACTTACAACCCACACTCACTTAAGGAGACCTTTCAACCAGCATTTTGTTGCTTTTTCTAGTGACAGTGGTCTTACTTCCAGTGGTGACAGGTAGGGTCCCAAGGGTGGATCGGGGAGATGGTGATGTGTCCACTAGGGTCCTGTATGAGGTGCCGTTGATGTTTGATATTATGAGCTTGCCAAATAGTTGCTGTAACCCAGGTGATGATTCTCCTATTGTAACACTTTAACGGGCTCAGTTGCAGCTGGAATTCCAGGCAATGCTTCTTTGAAGGAGCATGCACTATGGTCTGAGTCTTTTTTACGAATACCAACCCTCCATAGAGTATTAGCCAGTCCTCCTGTGTCCCCACCATGGTTGCTGCAGTGGTGGACATGCCTGACAGTTTACTTTTGCCTTATAACTTTATATAAACTGGTTAAATGGCTTTGCAAACACCATGTGTTTGAATTCTCTCTGGCCCGTGGTCAACGTCATGTTCTTTTTATACGTCAATTTTGAAGCCCCTAGATCGTATGTCGGAAACTCTGGGCCACGAGGGCTGCTGTCCTGCAGGTTTTAGAGGTTTCCCCTAGACCTGATTGAGATTAAATAAATATCTTCTAAAGATGAAGCTCTGCACAGGACTGCTGATGTTGCGTTGATGGAAATCAGAAGCGTAGAAGCAAGGAAACCTCTAAAACCTATAGGACAGCAGCCCTCAAGCTGCCCAGCCCTGCTTGTGCAAAGGTACTGAACGTAAAGGACAAGATCTGCGGTGCAAGTGCTGGTTCTATCTCCCTCTCTTAACACCTGTGGCAGGAGATCCGTAACATTTGTAAGCATTTACTTAAACTAAGTGGCACTCTGAGGACCCATCTCCATAATTACACAATTTTGACAATTTCATCCGTCTGTTTAATCATTATCTTGAATAAAAAGTAGCTTTTACAATCCATAAACCATAACTGACTTGAATTAATTTTGAATGAGTTATAATCAGTTGCATTGTAATTGACTACATTGCATTTGTGTTTGATATATATATATATATAAAAAAGTAACTGAATTTAATCCATTATCTTGAGCAGGCATTCCAACATAAGCACCCTAACTTTACAGCTTTAACCTTGAGAGCTGAAAAAGTAAACTCTTGTCAATTAAAAACTGTATCCAAGTTGTTTTTTTTCTTTGATTAAAATTACCGACACATTTTGCAAATCAGACTTTTTATTTCAAAGGCTTCAAATTGAATTCAGGATAGAAGTACAGGATCAAAAACACTTTCTTTAATCAATAGATTGCACTTTAAATTTATTTACCAAACATTAAAATCCATGTTTCTAAAAACCAGTATTCAATAAAATGTGCAAAGATATTCCACACACAGTTTAGTCATTAAAGAATGATAATTAGTGTGCATCCAACTGAAAATATGGGGAAAACAACTTATACTGTTGCCAAAATTAAATAATTGTGAAAGAACATTCTGTTCACAAGATTAACGGGTTCCTCTGGCACATATTTAACACATTTTTTAAAAGGGTTGCAATAAGGCTGTCAAATGAAGCTCCCCTTTCAACAAAATATGAGTAATTTTGTTTCCTACTTACATTCATTATGATTTCTCTGACTACTCCGTGACAATTTCATGTTTCTGTTAGACAACTCAGTTTTTTTACCGTTTAAAACTGTGATGATAAAAATAGATGAACAGTAATCTAAGAAAAACTATGCAGTTTACAGAATTGTACAGATTATCTGATATGTCTATTGCCGTAACTTTCAGCACTAGGCAAATCACATCATTTTAAGAATGGTTGAAGTTTGCACTGTGAAATGTGCAACATTTAAAAAAACAGCCACAAAAGGAGAACGCATCCAGAAGTTGACTGGGATGCTACCCATGTAAATACGTCAACCCCACGAGGTAGGGAGGAAATAACAGTAATACACAGTCCTCAACCATTGCTTCTAAACAACCCCAGTTAATGTAGCTTGTCCTCACAGTGTTCGACAAGTTACACCTCTCTTTTAAAAAAATACACAGATTACAGAAAGCTTTCTGCCTCAAAAAGCATGATTGACCGATGATCTAACACGTCATATAAGATGAAAATACAGTGAGCAAGTGCCGGGTTACTTGTTCAGAAGAACATACCAAGTACCAAATGTTAAACCGTTGAAAAATGACTGCCTCAGAACATTCAACTGCCCACTGACCTCAGCCTGTAATAATGGAATGCTGTCTCATGATAACATCGGACACTTGAAAAGAGACTCAAACAGACCGCTGTAAAAAAAACAAAAAAAACATTGCCACACAGTGTTTGATGCAACTGTTGTTCTGCAAGTAAATAACATACTGTACGTCAATTTAACATTCCTATTTTCCCAAATTGTGATTAACTTTCCTATTTTCCCAAATTGTGATGTTTTCCTTGATGTTTGACGTGTTAGATAAATGTCACTTACAACGTAAAGTTATTAATAAAAACTGTTAGCATGTCTGGATGAGAAATAAGACGGTTTGTCAGAGATATAACGCAATTTTGATGTTAATAAAGTCACTGCTATTTTGGAACTTTGAATAACCCTATTGTCACGGAAACACGTCTAAGCAGTAAGAGAGAAAAGCAACAACAAAAAAGCATAAAAATTGAGAATGTGATTGTGCATGATGTTCCATTTTACTGCCAGAAAGACAAATGTAAGGACTCAAACTGGTGAATACCAGCTCCTACCGAGCGAAAACCATCATAAGTTTTTGTTTTTTGTTAGTTTACTAGTTTGGAACTTCTGCTGGTTCCTTTATTATGAAGGGTGAAGGTTTTCAGGCAGGAGCTACGATCTGCTGATGAGCTCACAGTTTGGACCGCAGAGGCTTCAGGTACTTGTGGAAGGACTCATGGACCTGAAGAAGAATGTAACAGGTTTTACATTATAAACTGTACAAGAGGACAAATCTGCATACAATTACATGCAACACTTTAAAGTGGCAGTAGTTCTACTGAATGTTTCGTGAGTTCTAGATTCCAATAGGGCTTTTTAAATAGTTAGATTTTTGTCCCTGCAATCTGTGTAACATACAAATCGGTGATTCGACCGCTATTTACTCCAATGACGACGTACCTCTGTGGCATTAAGAGGTGAGCGTCGAGCCCATTCGAACATCTCCTCATAGACATTTCCGTCGTATCGGCCCAGAACTGAATTGAGCTTCTTGTCGTGGATGTCGAAGGCATCGACCAGTGCGACGGCGTTGGGCCTCAGCTGAGACAGCAGCTCTTTGATACGAACAGAAACCTGAAGCACCTGAGGCACGCTCAGCAACCCAGCCTGAAACGCGAAACCAAACAGAAGACAGGTTTTTCAAATGAAAGTTAACATAGATAAAGAAAATTCAGTTTGCCTAATTAAAAGAGGTTAATTTTATTATTAACTTTTTTAAAAAGGTGGATGCATTCAGAAATAATTCACAAAAGCCACATTTCATAATTCAGAGACTTGCTTCGGCCTCCTGAACTGCTATTCTTGGATTCCATTTCTTCTTCCTGTTTGGATTTGGGACCACCTTACTGACTACTGACCCCAGTTAACAGGATCTCTAAACATCTGGGGACACCTAGCCACTTCCTAATGTACAAGCTAACTAGCCTTTCCATTTCTGCATCTCTGCAGCAGATAATGGACCCTCACACACAGAGACAGTGGCCGCCTCAGCCTTGGAAACGATCCAAACTGCACACACCACAGCTTCAACTTTACTGGAAGCCCTGATTTATCTATTCTATTTAGTCCCTCTGTAACATCTTTCCAAAACTGCACTACCTGCTCTCTGTCATTCAAGTCTGCCCGGCAACACCTACCTTTCTTCCTTGATTATTGGAATTCTTTCTCCATCTATCACAAACGTTCCATTACTTGACTTCCCTCTGCTGGTTTGAGATGCTTCTGGACATATGAGGCTTGATTTTCATAGCAGCCCACTTTAGATTTTTATTAAGTATCTCAAGTGTGCTCCTCGTGCAGAGCACTGTTGTGGTCACCATCATATCATCCATGTAAGCCCTAATTGGTGTAAAACGCATGTCTTTCTGCACCTACAACCCACTTAGACGCTCTAATGATTATCTCCATCGCCATTGTAAATGCTAATGGAGAAATCGTACACCCTGGCATCAGGCCTATTCCAAGCTTCTGCCAACCCGTTATGAAACCTGCTGTACTTCAGCACAGTCTGATGCCCTGAAATTATCCTCGCAACAACTTCACAACCACCACTGGCGCTCTAAAATAATCAAACGCTTTCCGAATAAGGCTACGTGGCACTGAACCACATGCATTTGCTAAATCCAGCAATATAACATGCAAGTCCTTTTTCTCAATCTTGGCTGTCTGAGTCTGATGCCGAATCATGCTAGTGTGCTCTGGACATCATGTGAAACCTGGTATCCCTGCCATCTGCACGGTGGCATCCATTAAGCCATTTCTTTCTAAATAATTCGCGAATATCTGTGCAACTACACTAAAAAACAAAAAAAGAAAGAATTAGTCTGTACCCCGCATTTTTGAGTTTCCCACAGTGCAAAAGGAAGCAAGAGCCTATAAATACATTCAGATACTGTCACTGGAAAGTACTTATTCAAATTGCTTCCTTATGATACATTTGCGACGCTGAACAGCCATCACCATTCAAAACCAGCAAAAGAGGCTAGGACGGAAATCGTACACACTGAATTGGCGAAAGATAAATAAAGAAATGAAAAGAGAAAAGGAAAAGCCAATAGATTCTAACAATGAGGGGAAAAAAATATATATATATACAGATGAGGAAAAAAATACATATAAAAATACAGATGAGACAGATGTTTCTGTATACTTTTCTAATGGGATGGAATTTTCCTACCTGTAGGAAGTCTCCCGAGTTTTTTGCAATGCCATTCATCGTGTAGAGCAGAGTCAAAGTAGACAAAACTGAGTGTATTGCTGTGTCACTGATCTCGCCGAGTTTTTCAGCAAACACCTTCACGACAACATAGTGACAATGGGCCTAGAGGTATGCAACAGGGGGAAAAAAGAGGAAAGTTTAAAAACCCAGTAATCCATTAAAGGATCATTAAAGCTATTTTTGAGACACCTACCAAACCAAACTTACGTCTGAGGCTCTGACCAGGTCGATTGCACTGCTGTTCCAGGCATCCTCCTGGCTCTTCACACGCTGCAACTCCTGCTGGATGCTCTTTGCAGCCATTTCTACAAGACTGCAAAACAGAAACATGACCGACGCTAACCAAATGCCCAGCGTGTTAAGAACATAAATATAGGGCACAACTTGCCAACTTGACCCACGTGGTCAAGTTGTGCATGTTTGTGTCAGTAGGACAATAAATAGCCTGAATGCTTTCAGAAATACAACTGTAGTAAATAAGTAAATATCATCTTACATGACTGGCAAAAAAAAGGATCATATCGATACAAATTTTGAAATGGAGAAGAGACTACACCTAAATGAGAAACATTCTTTTTTTTTTGTTCCTCTTATGTGTGGTGAGACACTTTTAGTCTCCTGTCATGGGACTGGATTAAAGACTCTTTGTGCTCACTACAGCTGACGCTGACTGCCAAGTGGAGTTAAATTTGATTAAAGCAGACAGTGTGAAGTGCTGTAATCTGCAAAGCATATCATGTTACACTGACTAAATGACAAGGGCATTACTATGGGGGGACAGCAGAACAGCACACTGAAGCAGACATACCAGAGTCCCATCAGTATTTTCCCTCAGATTTTTTAATGGAAATCATACCTACATACTGTCCATTTGAAGTTATTTCTTTCTTTCTAAAACCATTTTCTTTAACATTCACATTTATGCATTTAGCAGATGCTTTTATCCAAAGCGACTTACAAAAAAAGGGTTTAATATTCAACTACAACAGCAGTTACACACTTACTTTACACTGAGTGCAATATGCTCGAAGAGGATTTAATATTAAGGATTTAACATTCAACTGTCCGATAGATTACACAAGTACAATTCATTGAGTGCTATATGTTATAAGGAATAAGGGCTCTTACATGGCAGCACGCAGTTTGTAGACCTCCACCAGGCTGGTCAGGTCATTGATGTCGACAACAGTTGGTCTCGCAGCGACCGCCTGCGGCTGTAACCTACGATGCTGTGACTCATTCAGGTATGACACGATGCCGCTGAGCTGCTGGCCCTCCTTAGCCTGCCGGTAGCTCTTCACCAGGTATCTGCAGAGAAAAAAAACAAACAAAACAGATCACCCAAAGGTGATGTTTTCACAGTTAAATTCAGGCGCGTTGCATCTTGTCGTCTGCATTCTGGATTTGACCCTTCAGCTCTATTTATATAACTTGTGAGGATGACATTTGGGAAATAATGTTTTGTGTTACAATGCAAAACCTGATGTTAAAAAGTTAAAAAAAAAGTATATATATACACAAAAACACTTTCCCCCCCCCCAGCTCACTAGACCTTTGCTGCTTCTTTATCATGTAGGAGTTCACACAGTAAATTGGCATTTAATCCTATAATGCCAAATGTATCATATTTGATACATACGGTTTCTGAAATGTTTTGCATCTGACACCTTTTGCTTAATTTTATGGTAAAAACTTAGCTCAAAATCCTAATGTACACATTCAGATACACCTGATAACAGGGGGCAGAAGACTACACAAAAAACAATATTGACTTATCGCATAGTAATAAATTATTAATATCAAAAATGTATTTCTGTGTTTTCTTTTTGCATATTTTGTTAAAAGGGCAAACAAGGAATTCAAACCAAAATAAAGTAATTTTCTGTTTTGTTTTATTCTTGGATCAGGCTTTAAAGGGTTAAAGTACTTTTCACAGATCCTTCAATGGAAAAAATATATCTTCAAAAGGGGAAAATATCACACACAAGTATCTGAAACTGAATTGTTGACCTTTGCGGTCGAAATAAAACAAACTACAGATGTTATCATGGATCCCATGTTTGTTTGTACAGAGGGAGGGTTGAGGGTGTGTCTCCAGCAATTCTGTCACAGTAACTGTAAGTTTCCCATGTGGGTGGATGCTGATTTCTAAATATTTGTCTGTGTTTAAGCCTCATGTTAAAACGTGTAACAAATTGAATTGCAGAAAATGATTTACGCTTCAGCAGGAAACACCCCTTTTTGAGAATGTTAAAAACAGTTAATATTACAAATAAAACAACCCCACCTTTCTTCTGCTAAAAAGTCAACAGGTTTGTGGTGGCACATTTCTTTAGGATGGCTTACCTGGCAGTTTGCAGCATCATGACAGTGTTCTCTCCCTCGTAGGTGCAGGTCGGGGTAAACTCCACATAAATGTCTGGTAAGGCACTGCTTCGAGAGTAACCGTGGCCACCACAGGACATGCGGCACACTTCTATCCCAGAGTTGGTCTCCCAGGTGGTGAAGGCCTTCAGGCCAGCAGAAAGGGCATGAAGCTGTGGTTGCAAATAAAATTTTAAAAAAAAAACATACTCTTTGCAAATATGAACATTTTTGTAAAAGCTTTTTCTCTTTTGCACAAAGTTCCATCGCTCTGCCACATTTAATCAAAATCTAGCTTGTTTGCTTTTCATCAAATTAACTAAAAGATTTTGAATTAATTCTACATAAGAATGGTTTAGAAATCCTTAAATTAAAAATTTGAAGATTAAAATACTTCAGCAAGTGCAGGGTTGAAAGATCATTTATAGGCAGACTACATGGTAACTGACACTGGGACGAACATGTCTGAGTTTGAGACGTGGCTCATTAGAGGAATATCAACAGAGTATGGTCCATTTGTTAGTCGCGCAAGTTTCATGCGTTTACTTTGAACTGTATTTCTAACTATGTCAGAAGAAGCTGGGATAGGCTCCAGCGATCCCGTGACCCCATTGGGTATAAGCGGTATAGAAAATGGGTGGATGGACTATGTCAGAGGATGGATATCTATTGGGATTCATTTCTGACTTTAATAATATAAACAAAACTCAGACAGAGACCATTAGCCGAGTCTAACGTCAAACTGTGATTGTCAGATCAGCACCTCGGGCAGCTCGCTGAAATCCCCCTGGTTGATGTCTCCAGAGATGCGATGGTAGATCTTTGTCATGTACTGGCCAACAAAAGTGAAGGCATAGGCCATAGCTAACAGTGGGAACAGCTTGTACTGCTGTGTCTGATAGTCAAGTATCTGAGGCTCTGGCTCCCTGCAAAAAAAACACACACAAAAAAGGACAATTATTACAAAAAAATCATTCAACGAAAATATGACTTAATGCTGGATTCTATTGCTTTTTCTGACCCTAAAACGTAGCCAACAAAGCCACTATGGACTCAAGTCTACTATTGCAGATCACCTATCAAGGTGTCTACTTCATATCACACTCATAAAAAAACATCCATGCAGGTATCTATTGTGTATATTATTGCTTACACAGGAAGTATTTGGCAACATATACATTTTACTTTGTAAAGTAATACAAATTAAAATCAATCAATCGAAAATACATTGCTTTTGCAAAAGTGAGTCAAATTCATATAGAGGGGTACGGTGAGGATTGTTCTTTAAGTGGCTTTTAGCCAATGCTGTCTATTCTTCATCCACTTTTTGCTGTTTTTTTTTTGTTGAGAGCATCTTCTTTGACGTTCTATAATTTTTACTATTTCATTCCCAAAATCAAACATGTTGGAGGACATCTGAGTCATGCACAACTTGTGGTGACCGACCCTGGTCGGATTTCAGACTGGTGCCGGACAGCGCTGTAGCGGATGGCTATAGTGCAGGACTTTGCGAGGGCCCGGGCCGACTCCCCCACGATCATGGAACGGACAAACACCATGGTGCCATAGGTCAGCTTAGCGCTTGGTGGTTTCAAATACGTCCCATCTGGCTCCACCTAGTGGGAGAGAATTAAAATGAATGATTCAGTGACTCAAACCCTATTGAATATGCAGTTCACTGTTAACAAATCTTTAGTAAATCCTGAAGATGACCGGCTACATTTCAGTCTTCATACAGTGATCGCAAAAGTTGAATATACCACCACCAGTTTACATTTATGCATTTAGCAGACGCTTTTATGCGAAGCGACTTCCAAAAAGAGGGTTTAACATTCTACGCTAAAATAAAAAAAATAAATACATTTTAATAAAGTGGAATATGTGGGTTTTTTTCACAAAGTGGGTCAAGACAAAAAAATATCTGAACATTTTTAGTAGCTTATATTACTCAAAAATTGTTTTAAATCAGAGGCCAAAAATAAACAACAATCTAAACAACAAACCAATCAAGTTGTAAATTAAGCAATTGAATACAGTTTTTTCACCTTGGCATATTTCATCAGCATGTTGTCCCGAGGAATTCGAACATTCTCCAATTTCAGGAATCCATTGTCAACCTCATTAAAGCCAAACTTGGGTCCGATATCACCAACTACGATTCCTACAGGACAAAGAGTGACACAAAAAAGGAATGTAACAAGGTGATATACAGAGAGGAAGGAAGGAGAGTCATCACAGGCAGTTACCTGGCAGGGGTTCATGGGTGACCATATCACGGATGGGAACGATGAAGGCATGAAGACCATGACAATTCCCTAGAGTGTACAGCTGGGCTAAAACTATGGCATGGTTTGAGGACTTTCCAACTAGAAAAAGAGAACAAGACAAATTGAAATGTACATATAGTTTGAGTATTCTCTGCCTGAAATCAACATAAGGCGAAATTTCTATTAAAGACAAAAGAAATGCTGATAACATACAGATTTTGGGCTGGAAAAAAAACTGACATCTAACTGGTCACTATCCAGGAGGAGACACAGTGGTGTTAATGCACTTACGTCCTCCCGGCCACCATTTAATGGAGGTGACGGTGGGGCTGTTCAAGACAAAGTGCTGTGTAGCTGGATCATAGGTGGCTGTTGTCTCCAAACCTCTGAGATGGGTGCCTGAAGAACAACACGAAGCCCGCACACACGCACACAATCACAATCCATGTGCAGAGTACATACAGTACAGTTGTTAGAAAGGGAAACGTAAAGAATCTTTTAAGACATCTAGACTGGATTGTGTTGACATTATCATTATCATTACTCATCACATTCTATCATGAGGTGAAAAATAAACAAACTAATGCTTTAGCAACAACAAAAATATGAATTGATAACATGAAACAAGCTGAAAGCAACACAACAGGTAGAGTTTCAAATTCTAAACAGAACAAATCGGTTGTTTCAATGGAAAATAACAATCATTGAATCAATTCAGATTCTCACAATTTGAGGGACAACTTGTAGGTGTTTGACAGACCTTAGACAATGGACAACCTTTAACTCCTTTATATTAAAAAAACAAATCATGCTTACAGTTGTTAAACAAGTCTGCAGCCAGAAAAAAAACATGCTTGGAAAAAAAAAAAGCTAAAATTCTAGAAATTGAAAATGAAAAGAAAATCACCAAAATAGACAAATGAGCTAATGACAAAACAGGATGAGAAGTCTGGCCAATGCAAGTTCCAAAATGCAGGCCTGGTAGGTGGCTTAACAGATAGCGATTAGTCTAGAGGTCGGGCCATGAAATTCAAAGTAACACATTTTTAATAGACTTGGATTAATTTTCCTTTGTTGCGGACAGCAGTTCTTTGCTTTTTGGAAAAAAAAAACTTGTTTTTTGCTCACACAGATGGTTTAAAACACTTTACATTTCAATAAACAGGGTCATTTGGACTTTAAGTATATATATATATATATATATATATATATATATACACACATAATAATTGATATAAATAAAATATCATATTAAATATATTGATATATCATAGTACCGCCAAAATAAAATATATATTTAAATATAAATAAAAATCTAATATAATAAAATAATATTTAAACATTTTAACTATTTGAAACCAAAACATTTAAATATCACATAATGATTTCTAGATATGCCGACAATTTCATTATTTAACCTCTTTCTAATGATAAAAACATTTGTTTTTAAAAAAAGAAAATCTGTGTTTGGTGACAAAAAGGTTTGTTGTTTGAGACTAGTCTGTTCGTTTTACCGTGGCCCATCTCCGTCTGAGCGTAGGTTCCGATGATCTCAAGGTTCCACGCAGGCATGAAGAAGCGCTCCATTTGCTCAGGGGTGGCCTGGTTGAGCAGAGTCGGCAGGAACATCGCCAAATGGAGATCCAAGGGCGATGGCCTGTCCGGGTGCACGCAACTTGGCCGCACGAGACGGTGGTAAACAGAAAAGGGGGATAGGTGGTAGTGCAAAAAGAAGGGGGGAGATGTAAAGGATGATTGTTATGGAAGCCGTTATGTGAAAGGTGGAAACAAAAAGAGAAGACGATCGTTTTTTTTTTTGTTTTTTTTTTCCCATCCACAGAGGAGGATTGTGAATAACAGTTGAGATGGTTTAAATGAAAAAAGAATTGAGTGAGGGGAAAGAATGTGCAAGTGAACAGTAAAGGAAGAAGTGACAAAGACAAATTAGAACAAGTTGAGCATGACATGCATAATTGAATTGCTGATTTGAATACACGATAAAAAATTTAATTCAATACCAACTGATCAACTCTGTTTTTTTCCAATTTCTTAAAAAATATCCATACATTTCTAAACTAATTTTATTTGCTTATTTTCTTTTTATTTTGTCGTCCTTTACCATGTCTTGAACAAAATGGTTTACCTTCTGAAAAAT
Source organism: Menidia beryllina (assembly GCA_013363375.1). Lineage (NCBI taxonomy): Eukaryota > Metazoa > Chordata > Actinopteri > Atheriniformes > Atherinopsidae > Menidia > Menidia beryllina. The sequence goes on from JABUIW010043882.1 coordinate 428,918, forward strand.
AAAAAAATCACATTTTCACTAAATTGTTCTGCTCTTCCTTTTGCATGTCTGTCAAGTGTACTTTGGAGATACTTTGACTAGTAAATTGAAGTAAATCTATCATCGTATTACTATACGCAATATAGTGTTAATAGTATCAGTACGTTTATGTTTATGCTCAAACAGGTGAAAGGAGCATGAACGTGAATTAACTGGATATTTATTTCACTTGCTCATCTGACGGCACAAAACGTTTCAGATCAATGTATTTATTCACTGTACACTAGGCTGAAGATTCATCGTAAACATGCAATTAAAATGAGTAAGCGATATTAAACAAACTGCTGTTGTGTTACCCTTCATCAAAACAAAACACCTCACATTTTTGGCCATCGGTCTAAAACTTTCAGTGTGGCTTTGTACCAATAAATTCCTTCACTTTGTTTTGTGAAAAACAGACGGCCAACGCTGGCTAGTATGACCTACATACTCTCACACTCAGATTTGGCAGCCTTTAATGTTACAAAGGGACATTCAGAGGCCTCGTGTGGGTTACTGGACCACATTTGGCCCGCTCCACACAATGCGGCTTCCAAACACCTTCCAATTCCCACACTTCGTTTCTTCTTCTTATTTCCGTTTATTTCACAAGTCAGAGGTAAAACTAAAGACACTACACAATATGGAACGTTCCTGATCATTAGCAATCATCATCTGAATCATTTGTATAGATGAAGAGCAATTACAACATATCAATTGAAATATACACGGTCTTCATCATTTCTGGAAAGTCATAAAATCAAAGAAAAGAGAGCTGTGAGTGGGAAAGCCAAAGTATCATCTAATTTTAGTAGGGGTGTGCTGTGGACTGAACAGTTAGTTATAAACTCATTTACTGCTGATCTGGATCCATTAGTGAAACTACATTAAAAAACTACGAATACAGCTACGTGTGCTTTACAAGGGAAAGATCTACAGATTACATCAAATGCAGTGATCAAAACACACATGCAGTTACTTTGAATATTTTATACAATTTTGATCTGTCAAACACGTACAACAAAACCCCCAAAACTTTTCTTGGTAAAGATAAAATGGAGTATTCTTTTTTTTTTGCTTCCAATTGAAATTTGATTGAAAATTCTGAAAATATCACACCTGATATGTGCTACTGTTACTAATTGTGACAAGTTTGCATCAAAGTGCCTCAAGAAACAATCATCTCATAAAGACTTTCAAGCTAAGTCCAGGACTGACCGTGACCCATCTCAGTTTGGGCATAAGTGCCAACGGCCTGGAGGGACTCTGCTAGAGGCAACCATTTCTTGGCTTGTTGAGGGTCACACTGGCTGTACAGGGACGGGAGGAACATGACAAAGTGTAGCCCCAACGCCTCATGATGGTTTCCCTTTGCCATACTGGGTGAAAAGGAAGGTGTAGGATACACAACTGGAGTTCAGATTCACGGTTATCAAAACATCAGACAACTGGCATTTCCTTAAGCAATTGAAGTTCAAGCACTAATAGCCATTTTAGAGGATTACGCTTCTGTTTCATATCAACATGGAAAAAATCACAAATGATCAACTCGGCAGAGCAAGCAAATTCAAAGAATTGAAGTCTCCATAAACCCATAAAAGACTTTGAAAAAAACTGGCCGTATTGTACATTTAACTTAAAGTGCATTTGGGGGGGAAAAGCAGCTTGACTACCATGCAAAGTAAGATTATTTTGTGCCAGAGCAAAACTTTGTCATAGTCTCATAGTGTAAGTAAAAAGTAGGTGACAAGGTGCATGTACAGTTGTATGCATGATCTCACCCAACATATATCTCATACTGTTCAGCAAAACTATTGCATGAATTCCCTGAAAGGATTATCCATTAAACTGCTTTACATGAAAGCTAGGAACCTGGGTAGCCTCTGACACAGTTCTAATCTGTTATGAACTTTGTTCCAACAGGCCATCTCGAAGCTCCAAACATCCACAAGGGCTGGAAATGTGCATTCCAAATCAAGCTTTTCTTTTGATCTATTTGATATATCTATACATTTGTTTATTACGCTTATTTATTCTACTTTTTAGAAAGTAGTAGTACTTTTCAAAAATCTTTGAACAATGTTACTGATTGTGAAATCGACAGAGAAGAAACAAAACAAACAAACATAGCAAATACAGTACAGTTGAGGTAGATAGGATTTTTTTCACCCAAGCAATAAACAATTGCACTGTATGAATGATTATGTCAGACGTCTTAGTGGTGTGCTTAGTATAAGTACATTTTCTTTATTCCTTAAGAATTAAATTCTCTTTTAAATTTTTACTTTTAGGCAAGAGTCTGCAAAGATAAAGTTTTTGCACAAGAGTCAAGAGGACTGAGTGCCACGTTCACCCAAAATCTAATGTCTTAAAGACAGTAAAAGCCTCACGAGTTGATTATTTCAACACATACCTCTTATAGTGATAGATCTCTTCTGGGTCTGCAATGCCAAACTCTCTAAGTTTCAGGATCATTTGGGCACTTTTCCGAACAGCCTGGTCATAGCGCTCGCTGCGGGACAGAAAGTTTGGATCTTCCTCATCGAAATCTGGGTCTTTGAACACCAATGACTCTGCAGAATAAGAAGGAGAAGAAAAACTGAAAAAAGCATCCATCAAGGCTGCATTGTTTGTTCATGAGAACTAATTTTGAAAGCACAACCAGTTTATCCTGGACAGCATGCAGCATACTGTAAACTGCTGTTTTGGAGCATTAGTTTAATGAAAAGATGAACCTCAGGAATAATACACAATACAGTGAGGTTCATGTTATCTTAATGTGTTCATACAGAAACAAAAATATAAGTAATTACTGAACCAAATTACCCTTAGATTGCCTATGTTTCAAATACATAGCCTACAGTGGTCCCCCTTCCACCCCCTCCTCTCCCATTAGCTGTCTGTATTGAAGCATATGTATTAGCATAGGAACTGCAACAACGGACTGACCCGCAGCAGTCTAGATGTTTACTTACCCACATTTATTTTAGATATAACTAATCACCGTAACAAATCATACCAAGGAGAGATAATTTCAGAGTTTTCTAAAGTGTTCTCTCAGTGCCGTATGGCTCCTGTGCTACAACCTGTCGGACGTGTACATAAGAGTATTGAGTCGACGAGAGCACTGTTACGAATAATTTTTTTTCTCTCAGCAAATATGAAAATTACTAACGCCTGCAACAACACAAAATAAAATCTTACCAATAAGGCCGACGTTCAAAACTTACCAATTTCTCGTCTTCGTTTGGTCTTCTCAGGGCCCCCGTCCAAAATACTCGTCATAGTACCCACATCAAATGTAGCATTTTCCCGCTCTCTCTTTATATCAGGATTCATGGCTTTTTTATCAGCACACCTAAATGGGTCCCGTCGAAAAAAACAATTAAACTACAATGTATTTTGTAACAAGTTCACCTCCAGCAGCTTCTTTACCGCGCAGCCGCAGAGGGGAGATAAAAAGTCATGTGATACTTATGCCGGAAGTACTCAACCTTTTTTTTGTTACATTATTAACAGACTTTTGTTAAACTGTCTGACTTTTGTTATATTTATTTAAAAAATGTCAGCGCTTCCCTCGGCTGCTGTGTTTTATTTACCTTGGGAAGTGAACTCTGTGAGGGAAGGCGAATCACTGAGGACATTTGGAAGGCGGGTAATATTTAAAAGAACATTAGTTTTGGCGCTTGGGTGACAAACGTGTTCTGCAATAAATATTAACTTGATATATACTGCTTTTGGAATATTATAAACAGCCAATTAAAGCACAATGCATAATGGTATAGATCACTGATTACGCCATTTGGATGTTTTGCAGTATAACCTGCTTAACAAAAATGTGCGATTATTGTAAATATTTTAGTTTATTTTCTTGAAATGAATTGTTTTTATTCTTTAGACTTGTCCGGTATCGGGCGGAGGAGTCCAGGGCCACACTGTCAGCTCAGCATGCTTCAAAAGAGCACCATGTGTTGATCCACACTGCATCTGTGGAGCCCTTTAACCCAATAATCGGAGCCCATTATTTAGTTCTGGGTGAAGCAGAGAATGTGGATGGTAAGAGAAAAATTACTTTTACATAACTAGTCAAATATTTATGTATCAGGATGTTTAAACCTGAGTTAAAACATTTTTTGTTTTGGATTTGGGTGTTAGATAAAGATACACTAGACGATCTTAAATCCTGTTTCTCACCAGACATGCAAATATTACTCTATTTCAAACAGTGGAGCTTTTATCAAGTTAGGATACTCTGTTATTTGTATAAGATACTTGGTGGTTCATGTTAATATTAATAATTGATGAGACTTTTTAGATTAAAATCGGCGTTCCATACCAAGGAAGCTGAGAATCTAGCGTTGTTTTTTTTTTTTTAAATGAACCTCTCTTTTTGGAAACACTGTCCTTTGGCTCAAACAGAAAGCTTAAGATATCTCCCCTCCATCCCTTGCTTTTTTCTGCTTCTACAGGAGCGGGTGTGATGATCCATGCCCGCGTGTTAAACTGTGTCGATGGTGTAAACATTGCCCAGCTACAGAGAGCCATCACTGAGCAAAGACATTTTTTCGAGCAGAGAGAGAGCAAACAAGTCAATGCCAAGTAACCAACCTGCAACTGCAACCTGATCACAGCCATGGTGTCTTTCGGTGTTGGAAAAACAGCACCTCTGCGTCTTCATCTGTATCGGGCTTTCTGGTTACATCTGGTCTCAACAGATATATGCACTTTGTGAGAATATTGTTATTATTTTATGTTATTGCTTTATTTTATTGGACTAATTAAAACCAGTTCTGGATTGTTCCAAGATGATATTAGTTATGATAGATTTGCTGACATTAACTACTCATTCCTGAAATGGTGCATGTAGCAGCCTTGTTTGTCACTTGTGTATGGAAAATGTCTACATTTTTCTTTATCTTATTTTTTCAGAGATCAAAGCATGCTTCACAGATGTTGGAATAGATCTAAATGTTGGTTGCAGCCAACGCCACATTATGTTGATTGTTTTCTCTCTTTTTTTAAAATCTGTACATATGTCTGAAATGCAAGTCAACATAGACAAATATGTTTCTTACTGTCATGTTTATTAAAACAGCTATTTTTTTTACGTTCAGGCATGTCAACCTTCTGCCTGATTATTATTCATTAAAACAGTCTATTAGCAAGAAGAGGATTTTTTTTTTTTGAAAGCCCAAAGTGTAAATTAAAACCTAATTTGTTTTGGAACCTTGAAAGAAGCAATATAATATAGTGTCTCAAAACAAAGAATCCGAATAAAAAGCGCATTAGTAATTACTTCCTTGTTTTTAACTTAGCTCTGTAGTGGTCGATGGACAGAGGCAGTGCTGGTGCGTTTGGATGCAAATACCTCTTTTTTTGTTAATTGGACGATGTGGAGATCAAAATTATTCAGTAACAGTGTGCAAATATAATTCTTCGTACATTTTAGTACGTAACAGAGAAGCTCTCAGATTTAAAGTTTCAAATGGATTGTTAAAATCTAATCTTTTTTATTTTCTTGAAGGTTTAGTCAGACATTTTCTTTATTCTCAAACTCCTTGTCTGATTTTATCAAAAATGCATAATATTAGCTTTTTTTTCTGGTAACAGTTGAATGCAACTAAGCTTAAATTTCGTAAAAAGATAAATAAGATTGGACTTTGAGAAGGCATCATGCAAATATCAGGCGGCCCATGATCTTAACCATCATAACTTAAATTTATTTCATATTTGCTTCTGCATAAACAATCTTGAGTTTAGAATTAACAGTGCAGCCCATGATTAACAGAAATCAATATTGCAAACCCAGTACCCCTTAATTATACAATCATATCAGAAGATAAAGAGCACTCATTTTCTCGGTTTTTAAATAAAATTTAAAAAAAGCACAAATATTCCCATATAATGATATCAGGTAAACAAATGCAACTCAGCAGCAATATTTTGGCTTAAAAGTAAAGGTTTTCAGTAAAATTCTTGACCAGAGTCAACATGTACATTGTAGATTAAATATGAATTTCATTTGCATTAATACATTTTTATCACAACACTCTGCATACCAAGTGACTTGTAAATGATAACCATGTTTAAAATCGTGCATGTCTTAAAGAGCCATCTTTGGAAGAAGCAGGCAGCATGGGTAACCCTGACTGGGGGTCTTTCTTACAGCGATCCAGAGCTTGTTTGTAGTTGATCTTCTCTTTTGTGATTGGGTCTACGATATCCTTGATGTAAGTCGTCTCGGATTGTAGTTCTCTCATCGTTGTGCTGTCGATCATTTTGGAGCTAAAAGCATCTATGATGCTTAATCTGCGATCAGTGTTGGGAATTACCAGGCCTCCAGTCAGGTGCTGCGCCTCCATGTAGCGAATTGCACTATCCTTTGGCATCCAACCTTTTTGAACAGCCTCTCCTACAGACAAACACTCTCTCGTCATAGGGTCTTCGATTCCAGTGAAAGCCTTTTGCGCATTAAGCAAACGCTGGAGTTGACTGTCATCAACGAGGCCTCTATTTGTTGCCTGGTGAACTGTGTATCTCTTATTGTTGGTGGGGTCAACGATGCCCCCTGTTGCTGCCTGAGCTTCAAGAAGCCTTTGAGCAGTTGTGGAATCGATCAGTCTGCGCAGGGTGGCACTACGTATTGTAAAGCTGGTGTCAGTGTGCATATCCATGATTCCTGCAATCGGATATGTAGCGGAAGGGTCTAGGCCAGACTTGACTGTTGTGGTGGACTTTGGAATGATTGAGTTTAACTGGGGCTGCATCTTGGTGTCCCCTGCTACCAGCAGGGCAAATTCTGAGATGGGAATCTTGCCTTTCTTGTACTGTTGTAGATCGTACTCTGTTAACCGTCCTTCTTTTAGAGCATCTTTGATTGGGTATTGCTTTCCACTTTTGCGATCCTGCAGGACAGAAGTCTCCCCATCAGGTCCCACTGAGGTAATTTCCTCCCAATCGCACTCAAGCTCCTGCAGATGAATGTACTGCTGGCGATCAATCAAGCCCTGCAAGTATGCATCATAAGGAGACATGTCTTTGCCGGTATCTGGATCCAAAATGGAAATTCTGGTGGAGACATTGGTCTCTTTGGTTCTTGTCTCCGCCTGCTCCTCTTTCTGAAGGTTCAACAGAAGTTCACGGATAGTACTGTCTCGCTGATGAATCTTGTCTTTTTCATCCAAGATGTTCCTTTCCAGTTTCTGGACATCTGACTCCATCTTGATACTCCTTTGCCTGCTCATTTGGGTTCTTTCGCTCATTAGTCGGGTCTGTTGCTGGAATGAAAGGCTGATGTCATGTCTTTTACCTTCAAGTGTTCTGAGTTCTCGAGTGAGGTCATCCTTCTCCCGCATTAAGGCATCTCTCTGTACTGTCAGGGTTGTCTCCTCCCTGGATGAGTTAGATTTGGTATTTGTGAGCAGGTTGATTTTATCATTAAGACGTCTGATTTGATCCTCCAGGTCTTGTCTGGCAAATTTGTTCTCAGACACCTGCTCCCTTAGGCGATCTCTCTCTGCTTCAACAGCCTGGTCTTTCTCAACACGGACTACCTCCTTGTAGACTGTCTTTTCACAAGATTTCTCCTTCTGCAAGATCTCAACCTTTGCTTTGATGTTGCGGATGTCTCTCTGGAGACGCATCATGTCACTGGTTTCTTTGTCCATGTCCGACCGCAAGCTATTTGTCATCCTCTCAAGCCTCGGGTCTCTCTCGACTTTTAGAACCTCCTCGACGACTATACTCTCTTCAACAGGAGGTGGAGCGTTTTCCAACTGTGTAATGCGAAGGCGGATCTCTCTGAGTTCAGACTCTGCTTGAATTCTCTTTTGGTGCTCATCGCACTCTCTTAAGGTTCTTTCTTTGTCTTCCACCTTTGATCTTAATTGTTGCAGTTCTAGCTCCACCTGACGTCGGTTCTTTACTTCTTCATCAAGTTTCCTGCCAAGTTTCTCGTGGTCCATCAATTGCCTTGGGTCTTTTTGTAGGCGTACAACCTCCTGCAGAACAATTTTCTCCTCGGGCTTTTGTCTCTCCAAGAGGATGTATTTGTTTTGAAGGTCAAAAACCATCTCTTCAATGTTGCGTCGCAGCTGTGCTTCTTCCCGTACATCCCTTCGTAAGCGGTCAGCTTCCTTCTCGAAAAGCGGATCAGGCTCATAATTTATGACTTCTCTGGTCACGAGTTTGATTTCTACCTTGGATTTTTCTGCCTTCAGTTCGTCTCTTTCTTTCCGGAGCAGTCGGACTTTGTCCTCGAGAGAGTTGTATTGGGTGTGTAAGTAGTTCACCTGATCATTTAATCTCTGGATCTCTCGTTCGTTTTCAGGGCTTCTTTCTTCTTTAACCACCTCTTGGAGAACTTCCTTTAGTTCCACTTTGGGCTTCTCAGAACGAAGGATGTTGAGATCAGTGGTAACTTGGGTGATTTCATTGTTAATATCAGCACGGTGTCTATTGGTGTCCTGTATATCTTTGCGGATGCGCATTATTTCCACCTCTGTATTTGGATCTATGCGGTAGATTTCATTAACTATTTCTTTCACCTCTACCCTTGGTTTCCAGTCTTGAACTTCTCTGTAGCGGCTGTGGAGTTGCATCAATTCTTTAGACAAAGAATTGTTTTCCGCTCTCTCTTGTTCCAGGTTTGTTTGGATACTCTTAGAAGCTGTTATGAGTTCAGGGTCTTGTTCAATTGTTTTCACCTCTTTAGTGACAATCTTAGGCGGGATATTGGGAATCAGCCTTTCGAGCGCATTAATCTGACTCCTTGTCTGGAATATTTCATCATTAAGAATTTTGCTCTTGTTGCTCTCATCGGATATGTCTGTCTCAAATGTTTGCATTGCCCTCAGCATTTCTGGATCCTGCTTGACTTGAATAACCTCCTTCTCAACTACTCTATTTTTGATGGGTGGCTGCTTCTGCTGAAGAATCGTGACTTCTGTCTTCATCTGAATCTGCTCTCCATCTCTCACTCGAATTTCATCTCTCATCCTTGCTATTTCATCTCTCATCTTCGCAGCCTCCACATCCAACTGGGGATCGCTTTCAAATTCTGTTACCTCTCTGGTTAGCAGTTTAGGTGGTGTGGTTTTTAGGGTGTCCTCCAGGACAATGATTTTCTTGTTTATGGTCTCAATCTCAGCTTTGGCAGGAATATGTCTCAGGGTCTCATCATGTAGTGTTTTACTCAGCTCAGCCAAATCATTTTCCAGTTTTGGGTCCCGGTAGTACTGCAGTACTTCTTTTTCCTCGACTCGCTCCACTCCTCTGCGACTCTTCAGAGACATCATCCTGTCTTTGAATGTCTTCAGATTTGTTTCTGAGTAAGCCCTTCTCTCTCTCTCTTCGTCCAACTCTTTCATCAGGCCATCTACCTCAGACGCACTCCTTTGCTGACTTTCAACCTGCACTTGTTGCTGTGCCACTATTTGAACTTTCTCTTCATTCTGTGGCACGGAAAGCAAATTAAGCAAATGTCAAGTTAGTTGATTTGTTTTGTTGCTTGAGTGGTTTTGTTGTGAAGTGCTTTAAAGGACAGCTTTTTTTGTATGAGGACTTGTTTCTTACTTGTAAAATCAAACTCTTAGCCAAGCCCATCTGTTTTTGGCGTTGGGTGTTTTCAGCCATAGCCTCTGCATAACGGTTCACCAGATCTTTTTCCTATCAGAAGGAGGTCATTAGTCACCTTAATCTTTTAATAGTATTACTAATATGTATCATGTCAAATCTCAATTTTACCGTTTTTTGGACAGCATCAGAAAGTGTGGGCATTGTAGATTTCTTTGGAACAGAGACGCCAGAATCCTCAAGGGTACTGTTGTACTTGTCAACGTTAGCCCCGTACTCCTACACAAATGTGAAGAATTAAGGTGATTTTCATGATGACGATCAAATTTATGCGTCGGTAGGAATGTTATTTATTTCAATCTTACATTGAGTAGATTCTGTAGATCCTGAGAGAGGACAGCCACTCTATCCATGTCATCCTCCTTCCGCTTTAGGTCATCCACCACTCTCTGCAGTTAAACGTTTTCATTAATGCTGTTGTTATGTTATGGAAATGGAGCAGTTCCACTTTTTTTTTTTTCTAACAAGAGCATATCAATTAATTAATTAATTAATTAATCCACTGGCAGTCAATTCAAATTAAAATTGGTCTGGTTTTCTGAGCGATCTTACCTCTTGGGAATTCTGCTTAGAAGAGACCTGAGACAGATCATCACTGGAGTTTATCTGATTTGTTGGCAAGTTGTCCAGAAAAGAGTTAAGGGATTTGCATGTGCTCTGGAACTCTTGGTTCTTAGTTGAAGTATCTTGCAAGATTTGATCCCTAAGAGGAGGATCGTGGGTTTAAGTGATGAAAAGTTATTTTTTGGATTATGTTGAAAAGGTCTATCTTTAAGCAGGAGGAAAAATGCAGCAATTTTCAAGTTTAGTACACTAAAGTCCTAACATACAAGCCCACCACAGTTTGCAAGAATCGCAATAAATATACATTTTAACCTTTGGTACAGAATATGTTTGCATCTGACTGTCTAGAAAATAACAAAACATTATTTAATGGGTTTTACCTTCCTTTGACTAACCAATCAAAAGATTAAACTAAACAGATATCACCAACTATATAGCTAAAGAAGTGTTTTTTGAAAACTAATACCTACATGATTATATGTTTGAAATTCACTGTTCACAGTGTGATTCTCACCTCTCCTTCAGCTGATTAGCAATATTTGTATATCGAGTCTGCAGCTGCTTGACATCTTTCCTCTGACGCTGGATGTCAGGGCAGTACTCCTGGTAGCCCTGCTGCAAAGAGCTGCACAGCTGCTCTGTCGCCTCCAGATCCTGACTCAACTTCTTCATGTCATCCTGAGCTGCTGCAACAGACTTCTGCTGGAACTGAGTGTAACAAAACAGAGCTTTTTGTCAATTACAGTATGTAAGTTAACCTTTTTTTGATACACTAACAAAGCTTTTAAATGTGTTTTTTTATTGTTACGGAAAAGCAAATAATCTTACCTGAATGTTGTCTGTGTGGTCTTGAATTGCATTGGGGGTGTCAAGGATTTCACCATCTTTACTGAGGTTTTTCTCAAATCCAGAGAGAAGGCCATCAACTGTCTTTATCTGTTTCTCCAGGTTGAGAGATGCGTTTGCTCTGAAAAAAGATAAGTGCACTGAAATAAGTAGCAGAAACAGACAAACTATATATATATATATGTGTATGTGTGTTATATATTTAAAAAATATATATACATGCTAAGTTTGCATTTGAATTTGTAATACTGTTACAAACTTTAATAAAAAAAAGACAAAGGAATAAAAGACATACTTACTTCTTATTGTAAAGGTCAGCAAGTCCAGCAATGCTGGAGTACTTGTTGTTGGTAGCACTGAGTTTGAGTGGCAGGGCTGAGGACGTACCATTGGGATCTTTAGACAATAGGGGCTGCAGGTCAGCTTGTGCTGCCTGCGTCTGCTGCTCCACAGCCTTCAGTGTATTGGCAGCTTGCTGTAACCAGATTAATACTATTATGGTTAAGTCATAATCAATAAACGTTGCATGCAGAATAAGGACACCTCAAAAGTCTGCTGAAAGGGTAAAAAGATCACAAGTGCATTTATGTTTGCATAGGAGCTTCCATATTTGACTATTTAGTGTTGCACACAACCATAAAACAATATTTATTTCACACCTAGAGGGCTCAGTGAAAGAGATCAACATACAGGACTTCTTCATCTCACCTGCTGCTCATTCATCCTCCTGGCCAGATCATCAATTGGATTTGTTCGGCTCAGCGGGGTTCGCAGGCGGCTCAGCATCTTCTCTTCTGTATTTGTGAGATCACTGTCAAGTTTGTCTAGCTGCTGAGCAAGGGCTGCCACTTTTGGGTCAGGTGGAGAAGAGGACACTGGGGCTGGATGAGAGAGAGCAAGATGTCAGTTCACTGACCTGGATACTAGTGTCGAATGATCTGTCTTATCAAACCAATATTAGGATAATAGGATTTACAACCTTGCTTTTGGGCTCTGTTGATGTCTGATTTGTGATTTTTCAGGGAGGCTGCCAAGGCTGCTCGTTTCTTCTTGATGTCTGTTAGTTCACCACCCAAACTAATGCGTTAAAAACACAGACGGAGCAAAAATAAAGCACTTGGTTCCACAGACACTTATAACCTGGCACAGTTGAAATGGGAATACGTCTTTGTGTGACTTACAAATCCACTTTATCAATTGCATCGGGGTCATGAGGTGGGATTTGGAAGCAAACTCCTGGGAACGTCTTTGCTGTACCATCAGCAAACATAATATCCCAGTTCTCAATGTCTGAGTTTGATTTCAAAGTAAACTTCTCCCCTCTTGACAGAGAAGCCTAAATAGAGATAATGAAAAAAGTGTTCGAGTAAAGTCAGAGGCTCATGGGGAAAAAAAATAAGAGGAATAAATGCCGCGGCCACAAAAATTTGTATTTTTTTTCAACCTGAGATTATTTTTCAATTGGGAGAAAAATTTGTAGGCTTTACCCTTTCTGTTTCCCAGTCACACAGGGACTCTATGGTAGTGGATCTGGTAGGGGCACTCCTTCGCATTTTCAGAGGAGCAATGCTGGTGCTCCGTCTTCTTAAGTCGGCCAACAGTTGTTCACAGTTGTCTACAGTCTTCTCGTCAGCCTGATGGAAAGCAAATCCAAAAGAAAATAGACCTTAGAAATAGTCATATCGCATCAACACCCTCTTACTGTCACGTCTGGGGGAATGTCTGGTGTCTCTTCATGTCTTGATTACCTATTGTGTACACCTGGGGTTCCCCTCCCTCGTCTTTAAATAGTCCTCGTTTCCCCTTGTCTTGTGCGAGTGCGTTTTTGTCCTTCTGGTTTCGTCTGTTTTCGTCGTCTGTCTTTCGTCACCCCCACGCCAGGTTTGCCACAGTCTTGTTTTACTTTATTTTGTTACTTTGCCATTGTCATTGTTTCGCCACAGCCTTGTCACAGTTTTGTTAATCTTTATTTTGTTACTTTGCCACAGTCTTGTTTACTTATTGCTTTGATACTTTGCTCACAGTTTTCCACAGCTTTGTTTTGTATCTTGTCTGGACTTCCTCCGTTTTGTTACAATAAACCCTGTCTTCCCTCATCTCCGCACCTGAGTCCTCCCTCAAGAACCCACCATCCTGACACTTACGTTTTCCTACAGTAAGTTTGCCACTCAGAAACCAACATTCCTGTCATCTCCTAATTTTGTGGCAACAAATTCTTTCAAAACATCAACAAATGACTGAAAAAAAAAGTGTAATAAGTCATCAGGGAGATGTAACACAGCTAGAAGGAAAAGCTTTGACTTCTTTTCGATCAGCAATGACACGTCTGTGTATGAGTACTGACAAAGACAAACAGTAATTTAGCTATTAATGAGAAATTGAATTCTTTACATCTAAGCTCTCGTGACCCCAAAGCTCCTTATCAAAAATTAAAGTCTGTGTAGTCCATGCATCTTGAAAAAGCAAATTCTGCTGTTCTGTATTAACTATTTTCTGGATAAGTCATCAAAAAACTTCATGCTCACAGAGGCCTCTTTTATGTGAATACGCAGAAATACGTATACGTATATAATAAGCTGGGAGGTATTGGCTCAGATGGTGGAGTAGTTGTCCTTAAGCAAGGCCACTGGTATAATCCCCTAGGTAAACATAAAGTACTTTTCTGGAACTTATATGAAGTTATATACTATTCAAGCACATCCGGGTTTTTTTCCACTCATATTACATTAAATAAACAGAAGTTGTTTTTGTACATGCAGAAGTGTATTTACATTTGAACATGTACATAGCGGGCCTTTATGGCTTAGTTCTATATGAGGCCTTTCCAAACGAATGACAACTGAAAAACGTTCATAGCATCATGTTGTGGGGGAAAAAAATTGCCCTCCTAAATGTACCAATTTGGGATCGAGAACTGTCAAAAAAATCTAAATGATCAATAGCAAGAAAAAAAATGCACCACCTGGTTTAAGGACAATTAGAAAGAGACATGGCTCCCTTTTCCGCACATGAGAAATGGTAACTGTGTGTGTGAATGTTACATGAAACACCCCACCTTGATCAGATCAATTTGATCGGACTGTGTTTTCAAAAGGAATTGTTTTGTATAGAGGAATAGTTTTATGATTAAATGTTGCCTATCTTCTATGCATCTAAAACTATTGTTGGGCCCTTACAATGTACTTTACATTATGATTTGAGCCGCTAATCAGAATTTGTATTCATATAAGGATGTTGTGTTACCGTTTGAAGTAAATGTTACCTTTAATACTTACTTTAATACATTTTATAAGTTCATATTTATAATCTCATTATGTTTTTCATTTAAGCCTTTGTGTGGATTCCTTGAAAATGATGTTATAAGTGTAAAGAGATGTTTTCAGGTGGGACAAACTAGATATAGTTTATTGTGGTGTGACACATATTGGCTTCCTCTGGACTAAGTCGTTGTATTTGTCACTCTCTCCTCTGTCATACCTCAAGTTGCAGCAGTGTCTCAGAGTTGCTCTTTTTACTGATAGCCTTAGGGTCCAAGTTGTTGTTGAGTTTGGTCAGAGTCTCTGACAGCTGCTCAGTGTCCATTTGATACTACAAAAGGGCAGAGAATGAATTAGCACGTTTTACCACATGGGAAATGCGTTCGATACATCAGAAATTGGCTAAATGTGCTTATATCCACACCAATATTAAAAAAACTCGCATGTATGCCAGCCTACCTTTTTGTATTCCTCCACATTATCCAAATGTGTCTCTTGGCAAATGCAGAGATTGAGAAATTTCTGCCATTCGTTTCGTACAGCGTCTCTTTGAAACTGTTTTATTTTTTTAAAAAGAAGAAAAAAAAATACAAATAGATTTGGATTGCATTCAGGATTCAGGTGTCCACGGTGGAATGCTTGGACTATATTAATTGTTGAAATACCTCTATTGTAGAGCTGGCGGGATGCTTCATCTCGATGAGCCTGTCACCCTCATCCTGAAGTTTGTTTACTTCGGTCTCGTGGGACAACAGACTGTTGTTCTTGAAATTCTGATTGAGAATAAACAAAAGATTTTTGCCTTGAATCTTCCCGGCTCAGAGCAAATACAATAAACGTCACAGGAAAACCGACACACTCTAACTGGTATCATGTTTTAAATGTTAATTACATATTCTGTGATATAATTTGTGGCTTAAAATGCAATTTTTCCTATGTTCCAATGCTATTTACAAGTTAACCGTCTTACGTTTTACATCTGTATCTAGGGTTGTTCATCCTATGATCAAAAGACACAATCTGTGTATAGCTAATTAGCTTTAGTCCGAAATCTTTTAGCTCTTTTTTCAAGCCTGGTGACCAAAATTAAATAATCAGAGGGTGGTGGATCACAACAGAATTGTGCTGAATAAAGCAGCTGTTTTGTTATGTCATTATAGCAATGTGTTGTTTTCGGCAGTAATTAATTACCCCGATTGTGTTGACTCAGAAAAATCTTTTACATGGCCAGTGATTTATAAGACACTAAAAGAAAGTAAAACATAACAAAAAAAAAAAAAACAGTTAACTGGACCTCATACTGCCTGCGGACATCCGGTGGGTCCACCATACGATCACTCCAGTCCTGCCTCTTGATTTTGTCTTGTTCTTCTCTGAGGAAGGACAGTTCTTTGTTGCAGCCCTGCATGTATTCATAGAGGCTGTTCAAGTAGTGACGGCGCCACTTGGAGTTGTCCTAAAATGAAAACAGTCAATAAATCTCCATGACATGCTGAACTCATTGAATTTTTTTATTTGAAGCAACTGTCATTTCTGCATTTTTTTTTTAATTCAAGTATATCGACTTGTTATTAGATTTTATTCTTTAAGATGCTCTAAAAAAACAAAATAGAAAACAAAACTTGCAT
The DNA here is from genome assembly GCA_013363375.1 of Menidia beryllina. Lineage (NCBI taxonomy): Eukaryota > Metazoa > Chordata > Actinopteri > Atheriniformes > Atherinopsidae > Menidia > Menidia beryllina. The sequence continues at coordinate 444,864 of JABUIW010043882.1, forward strand.
GTATCCTGAAACGGTTGTGTGTGTGTTTGGTGTGTGTAAAAATCCACTCACCAGCAGATTGTTGTATTGCTTTTTCAGGGCCGTATATTTCTCCTAAAAGACAAGCCAGGGACAAGTTGCGTAAGCTGAACGACATGGAAGGCGACCTCTGACGGCCTTTCAGTACAGACGCCTGGGTTCACCTTGCTGCCAGCAGAGCTCACGCAGAGCTGCGGGTTGTAGGCCTCGATCTCTTTGTGCAGGATGTTGTGAGCAGCGATCTGCTTCTCCAGGTCTGCCATCGATGGGCCGTACTCTTCTATGTTCACTTCTTTCTGAGAACACATAAGTCACAGGAACATAAGTCACGAGACAAAGTAATAATGGTTTTAAAAAAAAAAACAGATTCAATTTCAGGTCTTTTTACAATTCAACCTCAAACGCTTAACCCTTTAAAGCGTGAACCAAGAATAAAACAAAACAGAAAATTACTTTTTTTTTTGTATGAATTCCTTATTTGGCCTTTTAACAAAATATGTAAAAAGAAAAAACAGAAATACATTTTTGATATTGTTATCAGGTATATCTGATTGTGTACAATAGGATTTTTGGAAAAGTTTTTACCATTAAATTAAGCAAATGGTGTCAGACACAAAACATTTCAGAAACCGTACGTATCAAATATGATACATTTGGCATTACAGTGTTAAAACTAATACTGAACTTAAAAGGGATATCATACATTAAAACAATGTAAAGGGTTCCGCAGGTAACTTACTTGCTTTTGATTCAAAACAGGTCCCCAGTCGATTCTGGGCATCAGCGACACGTCGTCGATCTGCTCGTAGATGTCTCGGTAGAAGACACAATCCTTCAACCAGCGCTCGTGGAGGTGGATGACACTGAAGGAGACGGGAAAAAACAACAACAAAAAGCATTTTTTTTGTCCGTCTGTCTTCCTGCAGTGTGCTAAAATGTAACTCTGAGTGTGGCTTCTCTCTGCCAACTCACTCATTCTCTATCTCGTTGGCCTGTGGGTGTTTGAGATTCTTGGCCTTGCCCACATCCAGGAAAAGGGTCTCCAGCAGGCCCTCGGCCTCACTCAGCTTCTTTTTGATTTCATCCTGATGCACGAAGGGCAGTTCTTTTTTGTCGTTCTCGGCGTCCTGGTGCAGGCGGACAGATAAAAGACAGGCACTCGGTTTCAAGTGATTACAGATGGAAACAAACGTTTTGGGAGGACGTGGCAGAAATGCGACGCTTTCTCACCACCGCCAGCAGCTGTTCTGACCGGAGGATGTCTTTCTCCACCTGGTCGGCATTGGTTTGCATCTGGGAAATCAGCTGGGCCAACATCCCTGCCGAGCTGCAAGGTGAGGAGGAACAGTGAGGGAAAAGGAAACATTCAGAGCCACAAGTTCAGGTCGTTTTTGGCTTCAGAATGACAGAGACAACGGAAATTCTTTCTTAAAAGCAAAGCTGAATTGTTCCCACTTAATGCAGCTCTCACAAAAGACTCGTTATTCTGTAAAGAATACATCATAATAGAAGAACAAAACATATCCAAACATTAATTTGTGCATCAATATGATACACACGTTTTCTGAAGTCTTTTGGATCTGACACTTTTTGCATCATTCAATGGTAAAAGCTTTGTTCAAACCCCTGTTGTAAACATTCAGATACACCTGATTACAGCCAGTAGAAGACTACACCAAAATATATTTTTTACTTATTGCACGCTAATTTGATCAAAATAATTTCTTTTTTTTCTTCATATGTTGTTGAGGGGTCAAAGAAAGCCTTCAGAGTAAAAGAATCCAATATTCTTCCAATTTTTCTTGGATCAGGCTTTAAAGGGTTAAAAGAGACTTGGGCCAACATGCTGATATCATAAATTCGATCTAAATAGATAATAGGTGTATAAGTTGAAAACATCGTTGATCTTTGCATTTGCAAAACTTCATCAGACACGTATAAAAGCGTTGTGCTGTTTTTTTTTTCATTCTTTTTGACACAACCACCGCCACCAGGCAGGAGACAGATGAAAAGATAGAGGTGTGTCATCAAGCTACAAGCTCATCTGGTTTTCTCACAATGAGCTTGCTGTTCCTGTTCATTTGGTGGAGCAGGTATGCACAACCAACCGCTCCGAGGTCCTCTACGTTCACCAATCAAAATCCCTGTGTTGAGTTCATTTGCGGAAACTATAAATCTTGCCATGACACCTGACTCCAGTACTTTTTGAATACATTTATTTAAAATATATTCTTCCTTTACTCTCTCTCCTCCTCTCCATTAAATGCAGGTGGAATGGCTAATGATGAAAGTGTTTCATCATATGTAGAATCTAAAAATGAAAATGATATTAACCAAAAGTAGTTTAAATTAATTTTAAATTTAAATGACAGCCAAATATATCTTCTCTTTTAAACTTAAATCTTTCTGGAATACTGTGGAAGAACGGTTCTGAGCAACCTTAATTTGGGGAGTTAGTTATGTTCTTATTTTTATTTTTGTCATCATCAGTGCACGTTCATTCACAATAAGTAGGGGAGGGGCTGATTGATGGGGCACTCCCTCACTGCTGCACATACAGAGGCCTTGTGAGTCATAAGTGACCGGTTCTTTTACTGTTTTAGGAGAGTTTTTCAGTCATTTCTTTATAAGATCCGAGGCAATTGCTCAAATAGTTTGATATCCTCACAAACAACAAAATAATAATAAAAGACTAATGTACTATCAACCTTTCAGTGAAAAAAACAAAACAAAAACACACATTTTGGTTAAAAAATATGGAGTAAAAAAAGTATGTATATTACATTTGTATATTAGTGAATAAATAGCAAGATTGGTAGTTTTTATGAAAGACCATGTGAGGAAAATTAAAAATCTCAGAGCTACGGTTGATTTAACTTAAAAGTGGGATAACTGGATAACCCACATAATCGAAATGGGTTGGCCGGCACTTCAAGATCTGAAAAGCTTGTTGCACAAACACTCCCTGATTTGGTAATGGAACCAAATAATTTTCCCCCCAACACACTCACAGGTTATGAAGGCAACTCGGAATTTCATTAGACTATGGAATAATAGCAGAAAGAGATGATGGATGTATAAAATGTCTTTAGATGCTGTCTTTGAATACGTGCTGTCACGGGTATAATAAGGGATCGAGATTTAACCTGCACGACCACAAAGGAAACTGACCGTCTCACAACACCCAACTGCATACATACACCAAAGTGAATTATCCAAAGAGTTACCCTCACTTTAAGACCTATTCTCATATTCTGAGGAATCTCCTCAGTGTGAAACTATGCAGGCTGACTGACTTAAGTGTAAATAATACACACAAGAGTGTTTCCATTCTACACGTTGGCATCCGTCAAAAGTATTTCTTGTGGAAAAATGACATTTGGGAGTGGTCAGACTTCATAAGTGTGAATCCTGTTAAAAGCAACAACCTAATCGTAATTTTGACTAGTGAAGAACCATGCCTGGTTGTAAATGAAAAAAAAAAAAACAGTGTAATCTCATTGATAGATTAAAATGAAACAAGCAAGTAGAGTCTAAATAATAAATTTGATGTTTAACTAAGAAAAACCTTCAAAAGAAATGTGATAATGGAAACTCTTATGGACAGAAGGGAACCAAAGCCCTCATAAGTGTGAGAAATATATCAACACAGAGATTTTGACACATATACTGTCTAAGGTACATATAAAAGAAACATGTTAGATTTTGATTATACAGAGGATGTATTTTCTAAAATTGTTATATCTTATTTGTTCTTGTTATACCAATGTAACCAATGTAAAAAACGTTTCAACTAATTTATTGCTCTGGACCTCGTTCTACCTGATCTGACTGCCAAACACTGTCGTTCCTCATCTTCACGAAATACCCAGATTTTTTTTTAAATCCAAGAGTATTCATCTAGAAATTTAAATAATTTAAGACTTTCCCTGAGTAAAGATATCTTAAAGTCTCCTTTAAACAAGATCTGCATTGACGGGAGGAGAATTTCATAAAGCATGCACAGAAAAAGAGGCCGATAAGGACACAGGAAACTTGACACAGTTCTGGGCTCTGGAAGAAATGCAGGAGGGGCAGCCTGACCGAGATACTCATGTATCCGACGTTTTCCAACTCACCTGCTTGTCTTGCTCGAGCCCTTCAGCGTGCCGTCTTTGGTCTCTTTTTTCTTAAACATCTTGAGAAAGATTCACGCAGAGATCCGGTGGAAAACGTTAGCCCTGCGGTCCTACTCCCTCGTCTGAGTCTTCCTTACCTTGTGGCTCCTGATTTGTCTCAAGCACACTGACACACACACCCTCTCTCATGTCAATACAGCCCTTTTGACTGGTGGCTCCTCCCAGACAGGTTCGCTGACGCGTCGACGCCCAGATGACCACCTTGAAGAAGACAAGACGGACCTGTTTTTCCCGCTCTCCCGCCTCCTGCCTATCTTTCTCATCGGGTCCCTAGCACGTTCACATCTCAGGCTAAACACAAGGCCCCTTAAAGTAGAATCTGTTGCTCTGTTGCCGTCATAACTTCTACCATTATCATTATTATTAATATCATTGCCATTTTTCATCTAGTCTACGTGTTGCTGTGTTGGCTGCCTCTCTCTGCTCCCTCTGTCCTTCTCTAGCCCTCTCTCTCTCGCCCTCTATTTCCCTCACCCCCAACTGGCCGAGGCAGATGGCCGCCCACCCTGAGCAATGGTTCTGCTCGAGGTTTCTGCCTGTTAAAAGGAAGTTTTTCCTTGCCTTTGTCGCCTAGTGCTTGCTTATGGTGGGAATTGTTGGGTTTCTGTAACTAACTTCAGAGTAGGGTCTGACCTGCTCTGTTTGGAAAGCGCTGTGAGACAACTGTTGTTGTGATGTGGCGCTATATAAATAAAATTGAATTGAATTGAATTGAATGACACACTGGGATGGAGCAACAGTGGGGATCTTACAGTAGAAAGGGCCTTGAACTCAAGCAAATGGAGGTCACCACTGCATGAGGGGAAATCAACTTACGAGCGCATGCCTGCTCTGGCCTGTCGTTTGAAATTAGGTTTTAAATACGGGTGCAGTATCAAACTAAATTTTGGATGGCTGTGTATCAACGGCTGAATGTATGTCCATTTCCAGTTCTTTATTTCCTCCAGTCAGGGAGCACTCCTTCGCACATTCTGCTGACAAATAGGTGTTTATTTTCTTCTCTTACTTTGTTCAGTGTTTCCTGTTTGACCTCTCATCTCGATAAGGGGACCATGAATTCCACAAACTACAGGCACCCTCTATGTACAGTCAACAATCAAACCCCCAGAGGGTAGAACAAAAAATGTGCACGCGATCTCTTCAAACAGACTTACATGTCCTATGAGATGTGGCTCAGGAGGAAGGATCGATTGCCCACTGATTGATGGGTGAGTGGTTAAAGCTAAATGTTCCTACAGGCCACATGTTGGCCACATCCTTGGGCGAGGCTTTTCAATTCAATTCAATTTTATTTATATAGCGCCACATCACAACAACAGTTGTTTCACAGCGCTTTCCAAACGGAGCAGGTCAGACCCTACTCTGAAGTTAACTACAGAAACCCAACAATTCCCACCATGAGCAAGCACTAGGCGACACAGGCAAGGAAAAACTTCCTTTGAACCCCAAGTTGCCTACTGGTGCATCCGGTGAGTTAATGGTGAACGACATGTCGTGTAATGTGCTTCGAGTGGTCAGCTTGACTGGCAAAGTGCTAAATAAGATGGCTGGAATAAAAAAAAAAAGGTTTGTGCATTGCAAAGTCCTGTCTTACATCTGTTGGTAGAGTCATGCGAGGCATTCAGGATCAGGGCGTCTCTCCGTATCTTTTCAACAATTGTAAGTCGCGGTGAGGAATGCAGTTGGGCAGCTTTTCCTGGAGCAGAGTGACAAGAGCAGACACATTTGATCGGTGCAGTTATCGAGCGTTGCTCTCTGGGCGTGTCCACCTGTCTGGAGGAACAGATACTTTTTACGTTGCTCAGATACCTTCAATTTGTTATTGTTAGCAACCAGAAGTGTAGTGGAATATATCTCTAATGTGTGCCATGCTTTATTTTGTCCTGCAAAGGATAGCTGCCATCTGTACAAAAAGTGACACGTAATGAAACTGACATTTTTGTCAAACCAAAAATGGAAAAACTGCGATTTTGTACTTAAACATGACTAACCAATAGAATGAACTTGGAGCAGAGTTCTGAATGTGACATGGACCAGATTGCACAATCTATGATAGGAACAAAAGGAAAATCCCAAGGCTGAAAGTAGAGGAAATCATTTAGTCTGAATGAAATGAAACGAAAACCGAAATGGGTCTTTTTGGAGGTCTGCCATAGCAATTACAGAAGGTGTCTGATGGAGGCTCCCTAACTAAGTAGTTTGGATTTAAATTTAATTTCTCAGAGAACCCTATGTAAAGGCAGACAAAAGGAATACCAGTGATTTAAAAAAAAAAGAGGATTGTGATGGTTTATGGCAAATAATGAATGATTCAAAATGACTGAAGAACCTTGTCAGGTAACTGATTCACAACTAAGCTGAATTAAGAGGAAACAATGAAGCAATTTGTCAAAATCCTATGTTCATGCTCATTTTACATTAGTTACTATCTCTAAGTTAGTTAATCACATTTGATAAATGTCTTTCATGATCATTACCAAAGGGTTAACCAAGACTTTGTCAATAAAAAAAAACAAAAAAACAGAAGACATACTGAGATGTGATTGAAGAATGTAAAAACATGAAACAGAAACTTGAGAAATCCAGAAAAGCTGTTATATTCTCATCATTCAGGAACACATTTGTTTCTTCGGGTGCTAAGGAATGCGAGAAAAAGATGAAGATGCGACACAGGAAGAGCTGCAGTATGAAAAAAGGACAAGGTGGCTGTTTAAGTAATCAGATATAATAATGTAGAGGAAAAAAACATCACCCAAAAGCATTTTAACAATCAAACTGCGCTTCTATTCATACTTAATGCACATATAATTTTTTTTTTTTTAAATGAAGTGCGCACACACCCTGCCGAGGCATGCCGTACTCCCACTTACACACCCTACGGAAATGCAAGTACACAATGACACACGCATTCTGTTACACCTGTCTTGAAAAATGTTACAGATCTAAAAAAAAAAAAAAGGTCTAAATAGTCTAGATAGTTGCCATTTGATCATACAAAATCGTTTAGTTTTAGTTCACTGAAGAATAGAAAAACAAGAGTTTGCTGCAAAGATATTTTAATCACAGGATTGAAGGCGAATCAAAATGAATACATTCCCATTACTGATCCTGATTAATGATAATTTTTCCAGCCTTATGCAGTTAAAGGCAATCTTTATTCTTCAACATTTAACACAAAAGACAGAGCAGGAGAAAAAAAACAAAAAAATAATCAATGAAGATTAAAAAGAACTCCACACATGTTGAGTGCGGTTTGTCTGGTGTGACAAGCAAACATTGCAAACAAATAAATCAGCTTTGATCTGGAACGTCGTCGCGAGTCTGCGTGCTGCCCGAAACAGTATTCCCATCGGCATGCCATTCATACCGAATACATGTGTACAGCTCAAGAAGGACTAAGGAGTGGTGTGATGAATAAAAGGCTGCTTAAACCTCCCTTAATGCCTTATTGTCTGCAAGTGTTCTCACTGAACTACAACGGAGCTTCCACTGGGAAAATCTGAAGGCCGATGGGGGCATTTGGACCCCTGTTTTCTGATGCCGAACGTGAAACCGACTCAACGTTTCCTCCCCATTTACAATACGAAATTACAATGTTACAAAAGCATTGCACAGAATTCATGATGAAAAAGATCCAATTTAGAAAAATGGGACTGTTAGTTTTGCTTTTTAAAACATTTTTTAGATGTAAAATTCTAAGTGCAAAACGCTTTCAAATTCATATTGAAATGTTCAATTTCAGCAACACGTCGGATGTATTTCCCCGTTGCACCAACGATGTGTTATGGTTGGTATGGAGACCGCGTAGGTTTCAGTAGAGGAGGTTTGCTTTGTGACGTTTTGAGTCACACTTCCTCACATGTCATAATTTGAACGGGGCAAACAAGGATGAAAAAAACAAACAAAACAAGAACTGAACACGGCTGAGAAGTTGAAACGTGATTCAGTAAAAAATCATTCAGTTCGAATTTTCAGGATTGATTTCAAACATACATGCACACGTTGTATAACTACTCAGCTTTCAAGATTTTAGACTTGAAAAATGATGAAAACATCACTCACTCTGGAAAAAAAAAAAACATTTTTACACACAGAGGAGAATAACCTAAGAATGCCTAAATGGCTTGTTTTGCTCTAACTAGAATTTGAGATTTACAACTTAGCTCAAACTGTGAAGACCACACAGCGTGGGGACTTGGGAAGGTAAATGGAACCTGTACGTTTGGGCTGATGGCATTACAGGAGGCAAGTGGACTGTGGGAGCTACTTAAAAGTAACTTAATTTGAGCTCCAGTTGTTTGTACACATAGGCACTAAAATGTTACCTTTAAAAAAAAGGGAGATGGATTTATTCCCATTGACAGCTGAACCCAGTTGCTTTGTTTTCTGAAACCTTGGGCCTCGTTTTGATGTGGGGGGGGGGG
>JABUIW010043882.1:453583-525344 GCA_013363375.1 Menidia beryllina
GTTGGCTTAGCTGCCGAAGCCGAAGATGCCCTTGATGTAGCCGGTCAGGCCACCCTTGCCCTTCTGCTCCACCTTGTCGTCCAGCGGCGGGAAGGCCACGTGGTTGAGGGCCAGATCAAAGAAGAGAGGCTTGCAGGGGATTGGCTGGAACTCGGGGGGGAACTGGACCAGGTTGGGCTGTTTTCCTACAAGAGTGGCGTCCAGGCGGAAGGTGTCCAGGCGCTCACAGAGCGGCTACGGGAAGAAGCGGGGAAAGCGTGAGCCAATCAGAGGTAAAAGGGAAGTACATTTAAAACTAAGAGGAGGTCAGCTGTCACTTTAGAGGAGACAAGACGTTACCTCATTAAAGCTTAATCTTGATGTTAAAATACTTCAAAGGATTTACACACAAACTTGTGTGATGTTACTGTTTAGCATACCAACAACAGAGATGGAGCCCCTGCTTTGCGAGGGATCATGGTTGCTCCCCTACTTAAAAAATACACACAAACCAAGAATGAAGTGTAGCTACATTGTGTCAGAGACACTTCTCCCCATCGTCAGTTATTCCACAATGCCCTGCTTAAAGTCTGAAACCAGTTATTTTGCATTAAAAATAAATTGTTATTCTCCCTTCCACCGCGATTAAGTAAAAAAAATATATTTTCAAGCTTGAAAAACGTTTATTTCATACTTCCTACTACTATACTTATCGTTACCATTACATAGCCCTTGTATTTTCCCATCTACAAAACTCAATCAGATATTTTTAGGGATGAGGGACTTAAGTTGGCCTTGCTTTCCAGTGGTTTTTATGTCACAGATGTTCACTCAGATGTTAAAACTCTGCAATAATTGAGTGCCTCGATACTGCAAATGTGCATTCTGATGCAGTGCTGACGTCTTTCGAGGCGTTTTCTTACCTTGCTCTCCTTCACCTGCTGATGAGGGGAAACCTCAGCAGTGTCGTCGGTATCTGAAACGCAAAGCAGTTTCTCAGAATGACTCGCAATCAGTCAAACAGAACGAGAAAGAATAAATTAATTCGTTCTTATCAGGCGGTAAGGTTAGTCTGTCACAAAGCAGGTTTATGTGGCCACATCACTAAGTATCAAGAAGCTTTGGTGCAGTTATTGAAGATAAGCAAATGTGACTTAATTTAGGAGGGTCTAAAGCAAAGAGAAGGGGAGAAAGTTGAGACAATAAGGATGCAGGGCAACTTGGAGGATTGCTTGTGATTGGGAGACATGGGTAGATTTAGGAAGAAAGTTATTGTTCCCCTGGAAATAGCATCAACAAATCTAAGGCCTGATATTGTTTTGTGGACTAGGAATAGAAAGTAGAAAATTTCATTGTGCCGACCGTGCCTTGGGAGGAATTGGCAGAGAAGGCCTATGATCGGAAAACGCAGAGGTACCGTATGTAGATTTAAGGGGTAGAAGCAGAGCACCGAAGATTTAAAGTTAAGATTTGTCCAGTAAAGCAGAATGTAAAGGTCTTTGGTCATTGTTGAGAGAGTTGGTTTATAAGTCTGAGGAAAATAATGAAGGACAGGTCAGACTAGCCACCAAGGGCCATTTAAGGATATGGATTAAAAGAAGCAACAGAAGCTGGTGGTCCAGCAGGGGGAATCGCTTAGGGTAAACAGATAAATAGGATAGGCAAGGAAGAAATCAAGGGAGTGTTTGAGTGGAGGGTGTGGCCTGTGTGAGCCTTTTGAAAGCAATGTTGGGTGAGTTAGCCTGTGTGGCCTCTTATTTGCTAGCAGACTTGTAGTGCTTTTCCACTAGTGCCTACTCAGCTGCATGGCTCTACGTCAGCTGTCTGCCCGCTTCCGTGCGGCTCTTACGGTCAAATCGTAGCTTCGCTCGAGTTCAATGCAGGATTTTGGTCAAACAAGCATGCACGTTGAATGAAAATTCAAAGTTTCCCAGGAGGAGCAGGATCATTTGAGTAAAGTTTTCGTGTCAAGTTCGCTCTCAAAATGGGAGAAAAAAAAAAAAAAAAGGCACTGCAAAATTCAAATATGAAGATGAAAGCAGGATGTTTTTAACTCATTCGCTGCCAAAGACGTCTATAGACGTCTTTTCAAATCCAACCGCTGACTGCCAAAGACGTCTATAGACGTCTTTTATTTTTTTCAATGCGAGTGGCTTGGGGGACGATCGGCGAAAGTTTTTCCGTAAATATCTGCTTCTAGACAGAGTATGGACTAAAAAATTTACCCTCTAGGTAGCTGTGCCACTTTTGATGGGAGATTAGCATAGATTGTAAGCAAATAAAAACAAACGCAATGCTTCGCTATGAGAGAAATGGCGCCGGTGAGACGCACGTCGAAGAAGAACGGAATAAGGTAGAAACAAATTTTTTTTTCCTGATGATAGAAGAGAGTCTCCTCTTTCTTTTGGTGTGTTCGGTGTTTACATAGTCACAGCACAAACTATTCTGTGGCTCTCGAAAAATCAGTCAAAATTCTCAAAAAACTCTGGCAGTGAGCGACTCTCTGTTCTGAAAATGGCTGGCAGTCAATGAGTTAACAGTGGGATGGTTCATATTTTTCTGTTGAACTTAATGGCAAAGCATTCTGCCTTATATGCCAGAAGCAGCACTAAGTAACGTGAATAGTAAAAAGAAAAAGGAATTGCAAATTGTTCTATTATTGTTAGGTTAAACAGTTTGTGTGTAACAATGCACACAATGTTCATTGTTGAAAAATGACTGGCCTTTGGTATTTATAATGTAGGAGTCAATTTCTTTCATTGTCATGTTAGTGTGTGACATTTACAATAAATCTGGCTGATCTCTGATCATAAACGTTAAAACCCAACACCACACACACGGATTTAAAAAACCCAAAGCCGCTCATTTGACAAAGGATTTCCTACCCAAGATGGCAGCAGCTTGAAGTGAGTACTTCTCAGCACTGACTTCAGCGATGAGCTCCTGAACATCAGGGAGGTCCTGCAAAAAACAACAAACCACAAAACAAAAAGTCAAGGTGGACGCCAACAATCCCATGAGAGAGTTTGTAAACTGTGGGGTATAACGCTTCCATGTTATGGCTGCAACCTTGAGGCTTTTGTTGAGACTCTTGGATTTGGACTGGACCTCCTTGGCGTATTTCAGCACCCTCTCATACAGCACCAGCGCCTCGCTCCACTTTTTCACCAGAACATACGACTGGGCTATAAAGAAACACCTACAAAGGACAGACTATGCGTCACTAAAACTAAAACTGTTTTATAAGACAGAGTCATAAGTGTCATAAATACATTTAAAAAAAAACTTAAACACAAAACAAACCAAACCTGTAAGCCTTGTAGACCAGCAGCTTGAGGGAGAGCTCCTTCTGGAACATGTGGTCATCCTCCAAACCCTGCAGGGTAGAGAGCTCCGCCAGACTCTGCATGGGTTTAAAGGAGAGACATGCACGTTAAAAAATACTTAAAAAAAAAAAAAAAAGCTAAAACTATTGGGGACATCTCTCCACAAAAATTAAACACCTGCTTGAAAGCAGTTGCATTGAAGCCATCCCAAACCATCTCCTTACGTCTCTCAAAAGAATCTCTCTCAAGAGAGAAACAACAAGAGACGTCTTTCCCTTTTCCATTTTTTATAACATTATTTGATTGTGTTACATGTGTTTTTAGATCTTGAAGCCCTCAGTGAAGTATATTGTAATGTATGAAAACAAGGTTTTCACTTTAGTTGATCAAGGAGAGTCTAATATCATGTCCAACACTGGCAAAATAACCATATTTTATACTCCCCGTACAACCCAGCTACAAAAAAATGATATACGTCTTTAATCATCTAGGAAATTAAAGAGACCAATGTTTTTTTATGTAACCATTGTTCCCAACAAATCTAAAAACAAAACATTTCCATGGTACAGTATATCTGTATTTGAGGAAGGCCCTAAAATCCCTGGAAAACAGAGTCAACATGATAAAATGGGGGTAAAAAGGAAAGACAAACTTCTTCAATTGTTAATGATTTGGAGTCAGTCTGTTTTTAAATATTCATTCTGCCTTGAACAACTTCTTCAAAACACTAGTTCCATAGCATTTCCTGAATAAAATTGCTGGCTCTACCTGCAGGATGATGTCGTAGAGTCGGATGAGATCCTGTGGGCGGGGCCCCCGCTTGTTCTCGTCGGCCTCGGTCTCCTTCAATTTAGCCTGCAGAGTGTGAGCCATGCTCTCATTCCGCTTCACCAAGGTGCACAGCTTGATGTACGTCAAGTAGCTGTGGAGGCAGACGTCAGGCACAATTGAGACAATTCTAATTCTCTGCACGTCTTGTCAAAATGTTGTTGGGGGAGTTTGCCAGCAAACACAAAAATCATTCTATAAAAAGGGCCTCACTGTCTCAAAGTGAGGGGCTAAAAAGTGCATATATTCAGCTTTTTTTTGGTAATTTGACCAGAACATCTTCACAATCCTACAGATCATTCTACACATGATCAAAATCTGATTTTTTTCCAATTATTTTCCTGCCCCTGTGTTTTGGAGAAGTATAAAACATGTTTTATGCAGTAAAAACACTTGAAAGAAGTTCCATGTGCAGCAGTTAGTTTAGCCTACGGTGCTGAAACAACATGCAACAATGTCACCCCCCCCCCAAAAAATGTTAAAGACTGCTCAATTTGTTTATACTAACCAATGCCAAATATTCTAAAACAGAAGATACAAATGATTTTTTAGTTGAATACAAGTTTTTCAAATCTAAAATAAGCCAGCCATTGTTATTCATGACCAAGAAACCAAAAATAAACTGCAGTTAGTTCTTATTCCAAAATACTACTGTTGGTCAATTATTTAAAAAAAAAAAAGCAAATCTTTTGGGGGAAAAATCTCAATTAATTGCATTATTATGCACAGAATTTAATAAACGATATAAACGGCATCTATCAAGTGTTAGGGTAATGTTTTATGAAATTAATTAAATGTTTTATGAAAAAAAGTGCATTTTATGCAAATATTTGAACAAATAAGGTACTTTTTACTGCACAATTCCCTTCGTCAGAAGACAATAAAACCACTTTATTTAAACATCCAATATAAACTTCTAATTACCACTTGTAGGGCATTAAGGATTGTTTTAAATTTTAACGATATTTCAAACTAGGAGTTGCAATGCGTCCAGATGACAGTTTTTAATTCAGGAAGGGTTTTGAAATGAAAATGTCCCCTTAAATGTCCCCCTAATTGCGATTGGTTGAGACGCGTAATGATCCTCATCCAATACTTTACTTTTAAAAAGAGCAACAATAGAGTACTTCTCAATACAGTAGGACCCGTATCAAACAAGACATCTGAAGAGGGAAATTACCAGAGAATCTCCACATTAAATGCACATCCTGACCGAAGCAGCTGAGGTACGTTTAGTTTTTACCTGTGCAGGAACTGAAGGTTGGAAACCTTCCCACCATCATTATCAGAGCTCCTTTCTCGCTGCTTCTGTAAAAGTTTTAAAACAAATTTTCATATTAATTCACATGAATTATGTCACGTTACAGTTCACATCAGTTTATATTGTCATATGCTCCGATTCAGTTTATTAGATCAGGTTAATTGAGTGCATCTTACTGCCTCGTTCTTCAGTTCCTCCTTCACGGCTTGGATGGTGTCTCTGCACTCGGCCAGCAGAGTCTCATACAGATGCTCTTTGGTGTCCTCGTTTACTGCCTGCACCAAAAACACAAAATAAAAATGAATAAAGAAATCGAGATTTGAACAATAGTGGATTTGCATGAAGAAACGTGGCCCTTGCCATTAACCGAGAAAAGATTAAAAAAAGATACGTGGCCCATTTTTCATCAAATGCAGAATTGATTTAAACCCATGACATCCCTTGGGCTTCACCTTAAACATATAACTAACCAACATACTGTTACAAAGTGCAAGTGTTACAGCTGGAATGTGATGGCGGCTAACCGGGGGATATTGCAGGAATGTTGCCCGGTGGGCTGGGTCTGGCCAGCATTCTGCACATAACTAATCAGCATCTGGCCACACTGGGGTTTCAGGGTTCAGATCTTTGTCAGTGACAGGTTTGTTAACTTTATCTGCCCTTCGGAGACTCCAAATTGTTGCAAAAACCAAGAGAAGTTTGCGTTGACTAATTAAAAAAAATAAAATAAAATAAACAACAACAGGGGATGGGGCTTGTTAAGATTAGTGGTAAAATGGTAAACTGGTGTGAAATACATCTGCTTATACGAAACAAAACCCTCCATTGACAGAGTAATCTTACACTGTGGTCACACAAGGGCCATGTGATAGCTAAATGTGTTTTGAAGGGTTAAAGCTCATCTGTCCGCAGAGACTGGCTGTGGGGTGTAGGCCCGCATTCAGGTGTGGACTGAAATGCACAGTATGCAGTCATGTGACCAGAGGTGCAGCATGCCAGAGATGTGAGTGGCTGTGGGTGTGTCTGCGGGGTTGGTTCAGTCATTAGGCACGAATCGGTATGACTAAGACGGGGCGGGTGAAACGCCACATCAAAGAGCGCCGTGCACTGACATTTTAAAGAACTGCAGTGACACGCCCTGGACTGGACCATCAATTTAGTTTAGCTAAGGCTTTTTAAGAGGGTTGAGTTACCCCTGGTATCACCTTGTAATGTTTTAACTTATTTTAAGGTAATTTTTAGTTCATTTTCAAGCTTTCTGATAGTCTTTCAAGGTTACTTTTTTTTAACACTGGCTGCTTTTTCCACTTATTAAAATACTCAGATCAATTTAATAAAGATAGTTTAATATTTTTCCAATATGAAGAAATTGGGGCTACTGCGCTTCAACGGTGTATCCAATATTAACACAATGTAATAACAAAATGGATACACAAAGATACTGCAATCAAAAGTCAAACTTTTTGTTTGACTTCCGTCTGTTGATTTTTTTCCATTAAATAAAATCTAGCACCACGTTCTGTCAATGTGGACAAAAACATGATTCAGAACAAGACGTCTGTTGAGCATTTAAAGGTTTCAAGTAGAAATGACTGTCATTTGCCTTTTAATTTCTTTTGTTGAAGATTTTGTTTCAAGCATTGTGACTCATTATTTTTCTGTTATTTAAGTGCCCATTATCAAAGACAACTTAGTGAGATAATGAGCTAGGATAACTGCTGACTTACTCAAAAGCCTTCTGATGATGTCATCATAAAATCATTTAAAGTTCATAATAAAGGGTGTAGAATTTTCCCCCTCTGGCATGTCCATCTTGACATGAAAGCAATTAGTCTTCACTCCTCTTAAAATTCCTTTTCAAAAAGGAATGCCCAGACCTGCCTAGTAACCATGTTCTACACATAACTGGTGATTTTCATATTGGTCCAATTACAGCTGGACATTGATAAATCACAACACATAGAGGGGTGAAATGATTGTTAGTGAGTAAAGAGGATTGCAATCAAATTTCCTGATTCTCCATCTGATATTATACTTAATAGTGAAATTAGGTAAATACCAAGGACATTAAAGACATAATAACTTGACTGATGATAGGCCTATTTACAGACTGTCCCATACTGTATGGATAAACTCTTATTCCAAAATCCAAAACTGGGTGCAGCACATCATGTGATGTATGACTGACGCATTAGCCATGACGCTGTAGGACCCCCCCCCTTTTTTTTCCAAGTTGTTTGCTATGGATCTGACTTAGAGATAGTAAAATACAATGCAATTTTTTGCTTAGGAATTTTAACATGCCGGAACCATGGTTCATGCTCAAAGGAAAAATCATTTGACTTCTATTTGTGTAAATGCATGAAAAGAAAGGCATTTAGTGCTGACCTGAGCGATGGCGGCTTCATTGTCTGCCAGACCCAACAGGAAAATGCGGGCCTTGTCAATCTTCACAGGAACTGTCCGTCCCCGCCACTCCACCTCGCTCATCGTGGCAGCCTGCTTAGTTCTTGCCTGAGTGATCAGTGCCTGGGTAGAGGAGGAAAACAAAAAAGAGGCTCTGAACTGGATTACATATCTTAAGCTGAAAACAATTAATTTATTTAACGCTACTTCATCCTTACTTCTAGTTTCTCGGCCATCATGCCTCCACCTCCACCAGTCAGCCTCATCTGCATCAGGTCATTGATGGCGTTCTGGTCACCTGTAAGCCCACAGCAAAACTCAGCACCAGTCTGATCGGAAGAAGGGTGGAACAATCCCACAAAATGTAATGGTTGTATGAGAATCTGAACTGCTGTGGAAGCTCTCACCAATGTTGTAAGCACAGTAGCGGATGTTGGGCGATATCTCATCCACACGCTGGCGATACAGAAGGGCCAACTCCTCAGTGAAGGCACTAGCCAGTTTCTCATAGATAGTCCTGACAAAGAGTTTAAAAAAAAAAAAAAAAAAAAAAAAAAAAAAGGTTTACATTCATAAACATGTGGGTGGGGACAAAAAAACAAAAACATTGGAAAGACTTTCACGGATTCTGTCACAGAAAGTGAAAACTAGTTTTCTCTACACGTTTACATTTATGCAATTAGCAGACGCTTTTATCCAAAGCTATATGCTTTTAGGAAATAAGTGCATTTAGAGCTTTCAGGACAAGAGATACTCTCTGAAGAGCAGGGTCTTCAAGGATTTCTTGAAGATAGAGTATCTAATAATTCAACACTTACTTGCATTTATTGAAGGCTTCCATGGCAAGCTTCCACGCCTGGAGCTCAAACTCAACCATCCCAGTAAGGTAAGCGGTATAGGCCTAGAAAACAAACAAAAAAAACAATAATAAATATTGTTGAGAGATTAAAAGTGGTGAAATTGGTCCCAGGCATATTTGAGTTGATGGAGAATAAGACAGCGGTCATGAAAATGGGAGGTGAATCTCTTTAACACACTTGGGCCTCAAGTTTGGTCTTCGCGTCCACCCGGGGGCTCTCGCAGAGCTTCTCCAGCTTCTCGCTGTGCTTGGCGGCCTTGCGCAGTCGTGAAAGCAGATGGAATCGCTTCCGTGGCTCTGTATTTGCCTCCTGCTTCAGCTGCATGGCGTAGCTCCAGGCACGCTCTGCCTCCATCAAAACCAGCAACAGGTACCTATGAAGGTGGATGGGCAGACAAGTTGCTGATGAGGATATTTTGCCAAAAAGTCACATTCAAAGCTGGATATTAACCAGCTCTCAATGGAAGCAAAAGTCCAGGTTATATAATGTAAAAATAAAAAGTAAATAGAAAAAAAGTAAGCTATAATGCATGTTGGCCTGGTTTAGTTGTTTATTTTTGTATTGTGCATTTAGAATCAACCTGCCATTAAACTATGGAGGAAAATAAAACGTGTGCAATCAAATCGTCAAATCTATCATAAATGCTAAATTCATCCACAGCTTTAGCAAGTTAACAGTGCATGGCTTTATATGACCGACCTGCTGTCAGAGAGCATGTCCACAGTGATCTTCTTCCCAATAAACTTGTGTCGGTTGCCCATTTTGAAGCCAAGAGTCTTGCGAAGACGACGCAGCCTACGGGAGCAGTAGCCCCTGCAAATGGAAAGAAAAAGGATTAATGTCAGTTGTCCCATTTATCACATCACACACACAACTTAAATAAAATAAAAACAAGTTTTCAGAAATATAACTTATGTTAAAAATTTGTCCAACATGCTAAAACAAGCAAATATTCAAACCATGCGGACCAATTCGGCTGTCTGAGAACTCAATTGTAGAATTACAATGGCGTGGCAGTACATGATTATGTTGGACATGAAGGAATTCTATATACAAGTCTGCATGTAAATGGGGTCGACAAAACTAGACAGGGTAAGCTCTCTAAATTAGTCTATGTAAGTTTTGGGACTCAATTACAAACAATATGCTGTGGCTCATTTTAAATTATATTTGTAGGTTTGCTACCTGTTAACCCATATGGCAGCAAAAGGGTTTACCCAAACTGAAACCTTATGCTGAAGTGTTTACTCTAGGATCAAAAACATTAATTCAGCATAGGCTGAAATTCAACCCACAGAAAAAGTTAACAGATTACACTTATATTTCAGTCAGGACTGAGAAATTATAACGAATGCTCCTTGAACCAGGCATTCAGGCTTTCTCCTACATGCAATTGATCGTGATGCACCGCCATGGTAAGATAAAAGCCTACACACCTTCAGAATCTATTTGTTCTTAATATATTCATATTAACTTATACTAACCATAATCAGAGTCTGGGTTTCAGATCCTACAGTAAAATGAGAGCTCACCTGTATCTCTGGTAGTCTCCGTGCCTGAGTCCATGCTGCTGCTGCGACTCCTTGATGATTTGCAAAACTATAACGTTAAGAAACAACCACATATGTCCACATCCAAAGGTACACACACGAACGGGGATAGGGGTGGGTAAAGTGGGACATAGACGAATGAAACACGTCTGAATGAAAATTGCCAGTTAACTGCTAGTAACTTTATATAGCAAATAAAAAAGCTTGAAAATGAACCTCTACCCCAAATACATATCTTATTTTCCTTTAGTATAAAGGATAGAAAATTGTGTAGGAATATCTTTTCGTGTCCAGCACTGTCAGCTTGCTTCAATATGACACGTAGCCTAATAAAGCTAACGTGACCCTTAACGGGAGCGAGCTTGAAAGCTATGTTAGCTTCTGAGACAGAAATTGGTTCGCCAACAGAAAAGAATAAATCACGGGCTACAGGCTGTGTCCGGCTAAGGATACTCTCCAGGCCAAGTCCTCCTTCTGGAACATTTTCCTTGTTTTCTTCGCTCGGAGAAACTTTAGCTTCGCTTTGCTTGTCTGAGGCCATCTCTGCAGGCTAAGAGCTAAGTAGCACACATGCCCAGTAGAATGTATGGTGGGACTAAAGGCAGCGCAGGAAAGGGTAAACATCGCGAGATTTGTTTAAC
Source organism: Menidia beryllina (assembly GCA_013363375.1). Lineage (NCBI taxonomy): Eukaryota > Metazoa > Chordata > Actinopteri > Atheriniformes > Atherinopsidae > Menidia > Menidia beryllina. Next base: position 464,435 of record JABUIW010043882.1, read on the forward strand.
AAGTCACGCCCACCTGATGTACTCATGGGCAGCAGGATTCTTAGCAGTAGTCATTGCACTAGACACCAGCTGAAGATAACATTTCTGATTGTGACACTTATTCATTGTGGCGTTTTAAAAAAAAAACAGCACATTTTCATAGCCATCCCTAACAAAAAGCTGCAAGCAAAACCTTGGTGTATAAATCAAAGTAAGAGTATAACACTTCAATTAATAAAGCAGATCTATGCCAAGGAATAATCTAGCTGAAAATACCGAAGTTACAAGCTATCTGAATATTTTTGGTTAAATATTAGGATGAAAGAATGCAGATTTTAATTTGCAGCGATGTGTAATGAGTGAAAAGTCCTGGAAATTGGCTGATGTTCTGTTTTTGTCTTTAGGGCAGGTTTGAGTGTTTTCATTGTCAAAAATGATCTTGTAGCAGTCAGAAGTTCCATCAGTAATTAACGCACACACAACAACGAATATATTAGTCATCCAATATATTTTGATGGAATAAAAAACAACAAAAAAAAACATTTACATGCTGATCCGCTAATCATATGCAAAATGAAAGATATTTATTCATGACTGTACTGGCAGCTTGTTTCGTGAGATTTACTAAAATATGCCCTAAGGAACTTGGGCAGTACACGCATTACACAGTACGCATAGTCAACACATGGAGGATTTGTTTGTGTAATTGAATGTCCTACACAGTTACATAGGATTTGAATTCCATTCAAACGTCAGCTGCAGAAATATATCTGGTTAAAAAGCCTCTAATTTCTGAGATGTGCATGGTCTCCTTGATGGTTGTGTCCCTGCTGCGAACTTGAAGGAGGCCACTCTCCAATGTATTTTCACTGATCACCACAGTGAAAAGAACTCCCATCTCATCATATCTGAAACGCATCAACACAAAAATATGGAGAAATAAATTAATCCTACTGAGCAATCGAGCCTCCTTTACACAACTTTTCCTGAAAAATGTTAATTAATGGCCTCAAAACAACGAGAAGTACTTACTTGGTATTCAATAGTTCAACTGATGTTGGAAGAGTTCCAAGATATCCAGGCCACACAAAGATCTTCACCTCCCGGAATTCTTGCAGAAGACCTTCACAAAGCTCCAGAAGGATAATGAAATGATTAACCTCTTGTATGTTCTGACTAAAATCCATATCTAAATACAAGTATATATACTATGTTAAAATAAACTTCTGCACTGCTCAAATAAAAGTTATACAAAATAACTATTTTACCCTGCATTTGACTTTCTTTCAAAATACTTCTTTACAGACTTAATAAGGGGGGGTATTGTTAGTAATATCTACTGTTTATGCATGTATTTTTTACCTGTCGAAGCTCCGCTGTCGGTCCCCTACCAATATCTAAAGCAACTTTGACTGGAGCCAAAACTGGATGCAGCTTGAGAACCTTAAAAAAAAGACAGTGGATCAAAATCCAGATTTATTTTCAGAAATATCTCAGTTAAATGTGTCAATGGGGCTGTCGAGCACAAGCACCTTTCTATGCTGAAGCTTCTGTTTGCTGCCGTCTTTCTTGAGCTGCTGGAGAGAGTTGAACAGAAATGCCATCATGCCACGGTCCATGTTTCCGCTTATGGAAATCACATGAGGAACGGATTTCTGTCCATCTCGACACTGAAGAGAAACATTTATTTGTGGTTACACAAAAAAACTAAATAAAATAACATTTAAAAAGCTATACTTGTAAATCATTTCTACAAAAAAAGTATTAGTGCCACATAAAAAAAACATTTTGGGATTAATTATGAGATTAAGGTAGTTATCAAATACGGTGAGAATTAATTACGAGAACGAGAAAAAAGTCATTATTAAATATGGTGAGGAGTTCGCCTGGTTCTTTCTGCGGAAAAGATGCATTTTCTTGCATAATCCTTTTGACGTCATGATACTTATGACAATCTGATGCTGATGTGCCAAAAGATTAAGTAGCTCCTTGTTTGCAAAACCTAGTTTACATTGCATTTCCACAAAATGTTCCATGGCCCTCATTTGATCAACTCTCCTCCTTTGAAATATTTCCGACTTTAATCTCATAATTTATACTCATCATATTTAAAATACGTTGTCGTAAATTTCATTTGATCCTGCATATAATTTTTTTATCAGCAATAGAAATGTCTTTAGAGGAACCAAACATGCAGTAGTTTGGCAGGGGTATCCCAGATATTTGGACTTTTATTTTCCAAAAAAAAAAAAATTCTGGTTAGTTGGCAACTCTAAATTGACCCAAGGGGTGAGAATGCGTGCATTTTTTTTTTTTTTGTGTCAATAATCTCAGTGAGGCCCTGTGATAGACTGGTGAACTATCTAAGTGTACACTGCCATTCACCCAATGTCAGCTAGGATAGGCTCCTACCGCCCCCATGTGATCCTCCTAGGTTTAAGCAGGTGTAGCAAATGGATTGATGGATATTTTAATCCGTTTGTCTTTCTATTTTTGAACCCTATTAGAGGCATTATATCATTATGAGAACTACAATACACTCAAAGGGGGTAATCTTGTATTGTATTTTGTAATATTGTGGGCACGTGTAAACTATTTGGGCAAGAAATCATAAATAAATCAGACATATGTGGATCTAGATGCAAAGCTAAAGAACGTGGTTAGTAAAATACTGCGAGGATTATGTCAGTTAAATGTAGCAGTGCCTGAGGAAGAAAAGAAGCAGACTTACTTGCAGTTTGGAGTGAGCGTTATTGTGCGTAAGCAGTAGTTCTTCATTTCCACGACTCCAGAGCGTCTCCAAACACTCCTGCCCCCACGGGAAACTGTACATGATCCTCACACCGCGCGATGCTACCCTTTCCAGGTCATCCTCTGGGACCTCAGAACTGCTGAAGTCTGACGGAGATAGGGCAAACTAGAGAAAACAAAAACCAGATCACAAATATTTGAGCCAGCTGTGATCACTTTACATTCATCAATAATTGCCAAGAACAGTTCCAAAAGGATGTTGCCATTAATCTTCCCAACTTGTTTTTTAACATTGGCACCCTTTCATCCACTTAATTACTGAAACCATTAATCTTCCTGCTCTGCTAATATCCGAACGAATGCGGGTTAATGACCAGTAAAATAAAATAATAGATGACCATCGTAAAGTAAAATCTTATGATAAAGAGGAACGATTCAGGATATATACAGTGATAATCAAAATATATTCCAGGAGGCAGAATGTCGAAAACTCACTTTTCTCCACCACTTTAACCTTTGTCTCGTCCAGTGATCCAGCCACAGTGAAGACGTGCGAGGGGAGCAGAACCAAATCAGAGAAGTCTGCATAAACTCATCACAGCTGTAAGAGAAAAAGACAACAAGGCGGTTTAGGACTGGCAGCTTTTTCGTTGGTGCATTCTCTTCATTAATGTGTCGCTACGCAAAGAGATTTGAGACGGGTCGCAGACTTTTGGATGAAGCCTCACCAACCAGAATCACCTGAAGGCTGGAAACACAGGCCCATCTCTGCCAGGCCAAAGGGTAACCTTCTGTTCACCAGCTCCAATGACGGCACGTACAGCTCCAAAGCACCTAAAATAAACCATGGCTCATGTGGATATTCATGACAGAAAACTGTGTTGAATTTGACTAAAGTCAACTGAAATTTCCTTAAAAAGAAGAGATACATTCAGGAGGTCGAAACCAGACCATTTTTGTTATTCGGTTATTGTAGTGGTATCAATGTAGGAAACAATGTGCTAATATGTTCCCAGGGGGAAGAATAAAGATTGGTTCCGTCCCAGCTTGAACACGGCTATGCTCGTCTCTATAAGAACCCACAAAACATAACAGAACAGTTATGTCCAGGGCAATGTAGTATTACACCCCTTTGGCAAAAGTTAGAAACTTGAGATTTACACATGTGCTTCTTCCAATATTTGATTGGATGAGTTTCTTAGCAGAGCAAAGCAGTCCAAAGTTACACTAGTTCGAATTGGCCAGGAAAAGGAGGAAAATGGGAGGTGTTAGGATATTGTTTACCTTGAAGTAAACTCGTTCTCACAGAGGGGGAGCTCTGCAACAGACCGCTTGCCTCTTGGATGACCTGCTCTTTGCTCGGCCCGCGTTGTTCAAATATTCGCCGCAAAAGTCCGGATTCAACAATCCGACGTCCGTCGGCTTCTTGCCTCCGGCCGCTGCTCAGGGTGTCGATCCCAAACACCTGTTCGGTGGACCTGGTCACCGAGTGCCACCACTGATTCAGCAGGTTCAGCCGAAGCTCCGTGCCCAAAGGTCCGTAACTGCAACGCGACCCACTCCGAAACAGGTCCACGTTGACCTGACCGGGAGAGACGTAGTGTCTGTCCACGAAGACCTGCAGGACCGTCCGGACCCCATCCGGATCCGTTTGCGCTGTGCTGTATCGTCCTCTGGGGCATTGCCTAGCTGCTACTGTAAACACAGGCTTTGGCCAAACTTGCCTGACACAATGACCCCACATGACAAAGATATCGATGCAAATGTCACTGATGCCGTTAATCATTCGTCAATACTGTTTATAACTACTTGAACTCGCACATAATCATAATTGCTGCACGCGACTCCGATATTCGCTAACGTCATGTCTGGCTTTGTTAAACTAATATCCCATAAACATTATTAAATATACGCCTAGCTAGTAGTGGAAGCTCCTACCACAATCATAACAAGCAGTTGTCACTTATAGTGCATGAAAACCAACGTTTATAACGTAGAAGCTCAAAAGTTTAACTCCTGTTAGCTTAATTAGCATTCAACGTTAACCGCAAACACTCAAGTGTATGCATTTAGAAGTGTAGCTTTTGTCCGTTGCGATAAAATTGATATTCCAACAACAGTCTGAACAAAAATGTTGTGTTTCTCAAAGGTTAATTCATGACCCGTATTGCATGTGGAGCTGAGTGCTCCGGAATTGAAACGGTCACGATTTCTTCTTCGTTTAGTTTTTTTGCGGCTGTTTGCATCCGGGTAGTTGCACGACTGCCATCTTCTGGATTTACGTGGTAGGAGGCCACCAAAGCGCCTGGTTGCTGCTGGCAGTCGACTAAACATGTAATACCAGATTGTAATTCAGTGATCATTTTGTAAATTACGCCCATTTTACTTCTCAAGCCTCTTGCAAAAACAATTAACAAAAAATAAATAAAAAAATTCTAGTTCAAGGCGATCCCAAAGAAAAAGCTAACAAAGCGTGGAAATACAGTTTAAAGATACATCTGAATCCTGAAAATATGTTAATTTTTGTTGAAATTATGTATTTTATGTATATTAAGTGCCATGTAAATTGTGTATGAAGGTCCAGAAGAATTCAGACGAGACAAATTCCATTTTCCTGTCTTTATTTAAAAAAGGGCCACAAGCACCCTTTTTATACAATCTTTATAACGCCACTTTAAACATACCACAAACTGAAAACACTTAAATACCTAGTAAAATAAATTACTGAGGAATGTAGCAAAACAGTTAAGGAAAAGTGCAGAAATCATGGTTGCACAACGGGAGACATGTCTAGGACTCCATTTAATGCTTGGGGTTTGCTTAATTCCAACCCTGCTGCAAGCAAAATAAAGTTCAATAGTACAAAGGATAATAATAATCATACTGTAAATTTTCAACACTAAACAGAAGTCATGGTGGTTCCGCATACTGAGCGTATGGCTCATTTACTATGGGAACGGTGGCGGCATGGGGTAGGGCACCATTGGTGGTGGGGGTGGTGGCTGTTGGCTTTGTGGTGGCGGCTGAGAGTTGAAGGGGAACGGTGGGTGATTCATGCCGTTCTGCATGCTGTTGAACTGAGCTGGGCCTTGGAAGCTTTGGCTACCAAAGCCTCCCTGACTTAGGGGGCCACCAAAATTACCCTGTCCATTGCCGTTGTAATTGTTACTACTATAGCTGCCACCGGAGTTACCACAGTTGCCTCCATAATTGTTGCCGTTTTGGGCCTTATTGCCTCCAAAGGCAGTTTTGGGCCCGTTGCCAAACCCCCTATCGTTGTCCCTGTCCCTGTAGCCACTACCACCAAAGTTACTCCTCCCTCCCCCAGAATACCTATCGCGACGGTCATCCTTGTAGCCACCTCTTCCTCCTCGACCTCCACGACCTGTTTGAGACGAAGGCCAAACAGATACCGAGGGGTTAGTTCAAACTATTGTGACACCATGACAGTGGCATTAAATAATTTTACCACGACAAATATGAAATGTTCTACATTAAACTAACTTTGTGGAAAAAGAGTAATATCCAGTAGCTCTGCAAAAACACTGTGGTAATCAGTTGGTTAATCTGTCCCTTTTACAGACTATGCAGTTGAACCAACTAAGTCAAGCATTTTTTTAGTACTGTACTTATAAATCTTTACCTAAACATGCAGTGAACCTTACCTCCTCTGTCCTCTGCCATCTGGATCAGCTTGGGGTTAATGGCCTGGTTGGCCTCACGGAGCACAGAGATCAGGTCACTGGCTTGTTTCATGTTGTTGGGGGTGAAGAATGTGTAAGCCGTGCCCGTTTTTTGACTCCGGGCTGTGCGCCCAATGCGGTGGATATAATCCTCAGAGGAGTTAGGGTAGTCATAATTGATGACAAATTTCACATCCTCCACATCTGTGAAAGTGTTGCAGTGTGGCAAAACAGTACATGGGGGCCACACAGGATTTTGCACACCACAACAGCCAGACCAAAGGGAAAGGTTAGCAACTGTGAGCGCTATGGGAAGAAAAAGTGGTCATAGGCTGTGGAAGAAAGCGAGTTAAAGACATCAAAACTGTGTAAATATCTACTCCATGGGAATACTACTGTGGGAAGAGAGAAACGATGCACACTCCAGTTGCTTACCATAATTAAAAAGATTCCAAAGACATCATTCTCCCTTTTATTACCAAGGGAGAAAAAGATGGATTTGTGTCTTACCATAAAGGAGTATGCATTCACTAGTCCTTTCCCAATGCAGCGAAATCCCCCACAAATTGTCAAGTGACATCCAGGAGCTTCTATGCAGTTGGGCCACGGTATGCTTTGGGGCCTCCTCATGTGCCAATATAGGACCACTGAGAAATACATTTTTTGCGGGTCCCAGGTTTTTCCCAGGACACTCATAAGAAGCTTGATATTAAAGGCCGCACTGCACATCTTGCCAAGACAAAATAGACCATATGCAAATTTGAACAGGGGACCCCTTTGGAAAACAATAAAAACAAAGGCCCAACCATTAAAACCGTTCAAGAGCCCTAAGCAAAAACAAAAACAATGCCCACCCCCCCAAAAAAAACCCGTTCATCAGTTTCATCAAGGCAAGATCTTCCAAGAAGCCAGTGTTCACTTGAGAAAATGTCTCTCGTTGGCAGGTCTCGACATGACTATAAGATGCAGGCAAGGGAGGAACTTTGGTTTGAGCTGTCTCATTTTCTGTCTCCTTTCACTAGACGTTTCCACTACCCCCTAAACACATGTGCCAGGTCTCAATTTTCATGGAGAAAATATTTGATACTGCTCTCTCCGTTTAGAGAAATCCAGCGCTTTTATGAGAAAGACCACAACCGCAAGCTTAGACGAGCTGACACCCATGCTAGAAGATAAAGCTCCGAATAATAACAATTGTTCCAAATCTCAAACAAGTGACTTGCGATCTGTCACTCTCCAACAAAACTGCATGCAAGGCCAAAGTCACATCAAGCAGATCTTTTTTTTTTCCTTTTAAAAGGTGTTTGAGTTGGAAACAGCTGGATGGCTTTTTTTTCCGATGATATCCATGGGCAGAGAACAGATGTGTGTATGTTTCAACAACATATCAGGGACAAAGGCTTAGCCACTCAGCCTTTTGAAGATCACTGGCACACGAGAGCTTTCACCTCTCTATGCCCACTGGGTGGCAAGCCAGTTGAGCACTTCCAATATGTCATCCTTCTCCCTCACGAGGCCTGGGACTGTCATGCCTAGCGCCTGCCACAAAGACTCCACCTTAAGGTGAGGGAAAACTCAGAAAATGCATAGAAAAAGTTAAAGAAAGCAAAGGACTTTCTTTAAAATAAGTGTAACACTGATAATAAAGAGGAGCTTCTCCATAGCATACTGACCTAATCCACGGGAGGCCACATCTGTAGCAATGAGAATCGGAGCTTTGCCATATCTAAACTCTGTAAACAAAGAAGGATTTTTACTTGACATGCAGAACTCCCCTCTCTTATTATTATAGCCATGTAATGAAAATAAATACATAAATAAAATTGTCTTACCATTAAGGACCCAGTCCCTCTCCTGCTGGCTCTTATCCCCATGGATACCCATTGCTGGCCACCTTGAACAAAATAACAAAGCATTCAGAATTGTGCAGCATACATGTGGAATGGTCAATGAGTGGAGTTTACATCAAGCCAACTCTATGTTCAGAGAAAAAAAACAACAACTAACAAACGTATAAAAAACAAACAAACAAAACTGTAAGAATCTTTACCCATCTCTTCTCATCCTTCGGGTTATCTCGTCACAACGTCTTTTGGTTTCCACAAAAATAATAGTTTTGTTCTCTTTTTCACTCATGATTTCCTCCAGCAAACGTAGCAGCCTGGGCACAGAAATAACAGTAAAAGGGATGAAAATGTCACTAAGTTTGTGGTGAAATTCATTGAGTCAGTCGGTTTTATTGAGTTTATTGTATTTGCTTTGAATTTCCATCTAGGAAATGTTATAGGGGGTACAAAGGCAGTGGCTCAGGCTAACTAGCAGGGATATAGTGGTTCAATTGGGAAAGAGAAAAAAAGTTGCAGCCAACTCTCCAGAACCTAAAACTCTGGGTATATATTGAACCGCTATGTTCGTTAGCTTATAGGCATATTTTGTCAGGCTGTCACAAGGCAGGTATATGTGGCAACATCACCAAGTATGAAGAAGCTTAGGTGCAGATATTGAAAACAAGCAAATGTACCTGAATTTAGGAGGGTCTCAGGCCAGAGAGAGTGGCAATTCAATTTGTTAAAGAGGGGGAAAAAGTGAATAAAATAATAAGGAGGCTGCGGCACTTAGAAGGATGCTTGTGATTAGGAGATACATATAGGTGTAAACCCGGGCGTGGGAGGAGTTTGGGGAGGCCATGGAAAAAGACTTCCGTATGGCCTCGAGGCGATTCTGGTCCACCATCCGGCGCCTCAGGGGGGGGAAGCAGTGCCCCACCAACACTGTTTACAGTGGGGATGGTGTGCTGTTGACCTCAACACGTGACGTTGTGGGTCGGTGAGCGGAGTACTTCGAGGACCTCCTCAATCCCACTGGCGCACCCTCCGTTGGAGGGGCAGAGCCTGGGGATCCGGAGCTGGAATCTCTAATCTCCGGGGCTGAAGTCACCGAGGCAGTCAAAAAGCTACGCGGTGGCAAGGCCCCGGGGGTGGATGAGATCCGGCCGGAGTTCCTTAAGGCTTTGGATGTTGTGGGGCTGCGTTGGCTAACGAGACTCTGCAACATCGCGTGGACATCAGGGGCAGTCCCGCTGGATTGGCAGACTGGGGTGGTGGTCCCCCTATTTAAAAAGGGGGACCGAAGGGTGTGTTCCAACTACAGGGGGATCACACTCTTAAGCCTCCCTGGGAAGGTCTATTCAGTGGTTCTGGAGAGGAGGGTCCGTCGGATAGTCGAGCCTCGGATCGAGGAGGAGCAGGGTGGTTTTCGTCCTGGCCGTGGAACGCTGGACCAGCTCTATACCCTCAGCGGGGTCCTGGAGGGTGCATGGGAGTTCGCTCAACCAGTCCACATGTGTTTTGTGGACTTGGAGAAGGCGTTCGACCGTGTCCCTCGGGGTATCCTGTGGGGGGTGCTCCGGGAGTATGGGGTACCTGGCTCTTTGTTAAGGGCTGTTCGGTCCCTGTACGACCGGAGTCAGAGTCTGGTTCGCATTGCCGGTAGTAAGTCGGACTCGTTTCCGGTGGGAGTTGGACTCCGCCAAGGTTGCCCTATGTCTCCGGTCCTGTTCATAACTTTTATGGACAGGATTTCTAGGCGCAGCCGAGGTGTTGAGGGTGTCAGTCTTGGTGGCCTAAGGATCGCATCTCTGCTTTTTGCAGATGATGTGGTCCTGTTGGCTCCATCAAGTCGGGACCTACAGCTCTCACTGGAGCGGTTCGCAGCCGAGTGCGAAGCGGCTGGGATGAGGATCAGTGCCTCCAAGTCCGAGACCATGGTCTCTCACCGGAAAAGGGTAGAGTGCCTTCTCCGAGTCGGAGCGGACGTCCTTCCCCAAGTGGAGGAGTTCAAGTACCTCGGGGTCTTGTTCGCGAACGGGGGTAGGGAGCGTGAGATCGATAGGCGGATCGGTGCGGCGTCTGCAGTAATGCGGGCGCTGTACCGGTCTGTCGTGATGAAGAGAGAGCTGAGCCTAAAGGCGAAGCTCTCAATTTATCGGTCGATCTACGTTCCCACCCTTGTCTATGGTCACGAGCTTTGGGTAGTGACCGAAAGAACGAGATCGCGGATACAAGCGGCCGAAATGAGTTTCCTCCGCAGGGTGGCTGGGCTCTCCCTTAGAGATAGGGTGAGAAGCTCGGCCATCCGGGAGGGGCTCGGAGTAGAGCCGCTGCTCCTCCACGTGGAGAGGAGCCAGTTGAGGTGGCTCGGGCATCTGATTAGGATGCCTCCTGGTCGCCTCCCTGGGGAGGTGTTCCGGGCTCGTCCCACCGGGAGAAGGCCCAGAGGAAGACCCAGGACCCGCTGGAGGGACTATGTGTCCCGGCTGGCCTGGGAACGCCTCGGGATCCCCCCGGAGGAGCTGGCTGAGGTGGCCGGGGAGAGGGAAGTCTGGGTCTCCCTGCTCCGGCTGCTGCCCCCGTGACCCGACCCCGGATAAGCGGAGGATAATGGATGGATGGATGGATGGATATAGGTTTATGAGGAAAGCTTGTTGTTTCCCAGGAAATAGACTCTACAAATCCAAGGGTTGATATTGTCTTGGGGTCTAGGAGTAGAGTGAGTGCATTTCATAGAGCTGACTGTGACTTAGTAGTACAAGCATAGGAAAGGAAAAAAGATTGAGTATGGAAAGTTAGAAGCAGAGCAGAGAAGTAAGATGTGGAGGATTTGTTGCAAGGTCTGTTGTCTCACTGTTGAGGGAGTTGGATGCGAGTGGACAGAGGTGAGGAAATTAACTCATTGACTGCCAGCCATTTTCAGAACAGAGAGTCGCTCACTGCCAGAGTTTTTTGAGAATTTTGACTGATTTTTCAAGAGCCACAGAATAGTTTGTGCTATGACTATGTAAACACGGAACACACCAAAAGAAAGAGTAGACTCTCTTCTATCATCAGGAAAAAAGATTTTGTTTCTAGCTTATTCCGTTCTTCCTCGACGTGCGTCTCACCAGCGCCATTTCTCTCATAGCGAACCATTGCGTTTGTTTTTATTTGCTTATAATCTATGCTAATCTCCCATCAAAAGTGGCACAGCTACCTAGAGGGTAAATTTGTTAGTCCATACTCTGTCTAGAAGCCGATATTTACGGAAAAACTTTCGCCGATCGTCCCCCAAGCCACTCGCATTGAAAAACATAAAAGACGTCTATAGACGTCTTTGGCAGTCAGCGGTTGGATTTGAAAAGACGTCTATAGACGTCTTTGGCAGCGAATGAGTTAATGAAGGACATGTCAGATGAGGCCGTAAGGTCCATTCACTGAATTTGGATCAAAGAAGCAATTGTAGCTGGGAGTCCACCAGGGGGAGCACTTAGGATAAACTAATGGGATAGGCAAGGAAGAAATCAACAACTTTTTAGTAGAGAGTGTGGTCTGTGTAGGCTTTTTGAAACCAGGCGGCCATGTTGGTCAAGTTAACCTTGTGTGGCCTCGTATTTGCTGGGATAGTTAGTGACTGTAGGACTACCTAAGTGAGTTTGTTTGCTGAATCTGTTAGTGTGTCTCATCCTGCCTCCTTGCCCTGCTTTTACTGATGTGCACGTGAAGAGAGGTTGGTTTCAAATGACATGGCCAACGCTGCTCAGTGGTCTATATAGCGGTCAGAGTATTAAAAGTTTAATTGTTGAATTTTGAGTCTGACCCATTTGTTTGCATCGCAAGTTTCTTGTGTTTACTTTTATTTAAAACGGCGAATGTTATCTACTCACTTGTCCTCCTTCTCCATATCATTGCAAACATCAACTATTTGCAAGATGTTGTGATTGGCACTGAGCTGCAGTGCTCCAATATTGATCTGGACGTACTCCTTCAGGAAGTCCTCAGCCAGCTGACGAACTTCCTTTGGCCAAGTGGCACTCCACATCAGAGTCTGACGGTCAGGCTGGCAAAAACAAACAATTGCGTACACTTAAACCCGATTTAATTAAAATCTTAGTTAGTTACTGCTTCTAAGCATGTTAATTGAATTCCAGCTGAATTTTATGATCCTGTAAAGAGCAACAAAAAAAACAAAACAAAAAAATCCCCAAATAAGACCACTAAGCAGTCACTGGGTTGACAATTCATCCTCAGGGTGTTAATTGGTGTGCCACGGAAAAGCCGACAGCATAACTTACCCGAATCTGGTCAACTATCTTGCGGATCTGAGGTTCAAAACCCATGTCCAGCATGCGGTCAGCTTCATCCAGGACCAGATATGTGCAGCGGCGCAAATTAGTTTTACCACACTCCAGGAAGTCAATAAGACGGCCAGGCGTAGCTATGCAAATCTCAACCCCTTATTGAACAAAAAAACAAACAAACATGACTAACAATTCATCCTCACTAAAAAACAAACAAACAATGAAAAGAAATAAATTCAAGAAATACAACAGTAAGCATACCCCTCTCAAGGTCCCTGAGTTGCGGTCCTTTGGGGGCCCCGCCATAGATGCAGGTGCTTTTGAGGCGAGAGGCCCTGCCGTATTCTGCGGCTACTTGCTGCACCTGCTGAGCCAGCTCACGGGTTGGTGCCAGAACCAAGCACTTGAAAGAGAAATGTCAAAGAATTTTTCAAATCAGTGCCGATCTGTACCCTGCTTTCAACCCAACAAATAAATCAAACGAGGACTCTGATTTTTTACCATAACATTTTACATTATAAAAGTTATTTTCTTCAACGGTTTATTTGTTGAGAAAAAAAAACAGATATACAGAAAATAATAAGTAGTAGTTTGACATCCTGATGAAGTTAATCACCCTCTATTATACAGCAAAATTATCAGTGTTTTGATAGACTACAAATAAATTATCTATCTCACTAGCATCAAAAAGATTTTCCACTCTGCTCCTTTCCACAGGACCCTATTCTATATCATACTAGAGCATACTTACAATGGGTCCATCTCCGTGCTCCAGGAAAGGTTGATGCTGGATGTGTACAATTGCAGGCAGAAGGTACTAAAACAAGGGAAAGTGCAAATAATCGGCTGTATAACTCTGAAAGTAGAACAATACAGTGTGGTTTCCAATAAGACAGCTAGAATTGACCTTTTACACATTACATCATATAACACAGAATGAATATTTCTGGTCACAATTCTAGTCAAACGAGATTATTTTAAAAGCTAAGTTGGCATGTGGCAAGTACTTACTGCAAGAGTTTTCCCAGACCCAGTTTGAGCAATGCCAACTAAGTCTTTTCCACTCAGTGCAACAGGCCACCCCTGAGCTTGGATTGGAGTTGGATCAGTCCAGCTCTGTTTGATAATGACATCCATGACATAGCCTGAAGAAACAACGAATTCAAGTTTAATTGCCAAGAGATAGAAGTTCTAATACTATGCTAAACTGTGTAGTAAATGTTAAAGAATTTTGACTCACTTGGAAATGCGGCTTCAATGAAATTTATCATTGGTTTTGGGCAATCTCGGCCTTTAACTGTAACTTCTTTGGCTCTGCGGTACTGTTCAACTTCTTGCTGGAATTATGGAACGGAAAAGAAGCAACCCTGACTCAAATTCTTAAAAAAAACTAAACATGATTCATAGTCTTAATTCAGCTTTGATTTATAAATGTATGCAATTCATTTAAAAAAACAACATTAAATTAGGACATAACTTGAAACATGTCTCACAATTGGTCTGTGTGTAACATCTGGGTGCTCCTGGTAGAAGTCCTTTTGAAATTTTGGAAGCTCATCAAGGTTCCAGTGCTTCTTTCTGAGCCTCTCACCAGGGTTTCCGAACTTTCCTGGAGGGGGCCCACCCCTGTTTACTCCTCCACCACCACCAAAACGAGGGGGCCCACCACCATACCTAATGTAAAAGAAAGTTCCATATAAGAGCAATTCCACATAGAAATATATAACCCGCAGCCTTTATATTAATTACATTGTATGACATCAGTTTTAGGCACGTTACATTTATTAACAGGAGATTGAGTTCCATATTTAGTATTTTCCAACAAGTCACCAGACAGTGTGGGAGAAATCTTGACTCTATGCTAAGAAGTCAATGTGTTCAAATGGGGCATCACAGTCCTTGAACTAATGTTTCACAGTTTGAGCCTATCAATGAAAAAAAGTCAGCTCATGTTGCTAAACCTTGACTATTCCAACTGAAGAATCTAGGATAATTTGCTTGGTTAAATGTCTAGAAGTGGTGTATTTTTTTTAAAGACAGACATGTTGTAGATTCTACTGTTCATTGCCAATACACTGGGTTTCTTCAGAAGGTTTTCAGTGCATTATCAAACTATTACTAGGGTTATATCCATAATGGCTGTATAAAAAGTGGAAAAGGAAAGACAGACAGTTACATTTGTTATTACAATTATTTAAATGAGAACTTAAAACTTTAAAAATTCACAACTGTAGCAAACCTACACAGCCATAGTGGTAAAAAACTAAAACAACAATAATAATTGTGAGAAATGGTCATTTTGTTGCTTTTAGAATATCAAATGCAAAAAATATGCTAAAAGCAGCATGGCTGAGACAGTATGATTATATTAAAATCTATTCTGTTTTATGCCCATGCACAGGCAGATCTCATGGTAAACACACATATGAACCAAAAATTAGCAAAACAAGTGTGTGCTCTGAAGATAAGATTAAAAAAACATCACTGCTCATGAAGACATATTACTATTAATGCTTACTTATGGAGCAAATATATTTCCAGTTGTGTTGTAAATATAGAATATTGTGTAGTAATAAAAAAAAAATACTAGGTCAGGTCAGTGATCCTGAGAGCAATCATCAAAACATTGTTGTGCAACCGTTTTAAAGTCTTCTCAATAAGGCGTGTCCATAGTACCGGTATATAAATTAAGTGACAATTTTTTGGGGATTTAACAAATATGTGTGTCACGGTGTCATGATGTGTTTATAGCAAACAATGTAGCAAAAAAACGTATGACAGCATCTAAACTAAAGCGACAATAAACCCCCACATTGCATGATCAATGTATGAAACCAAATAAGTTCTGATGTGCAAACCAATTTCGACACAACGGTGGCAATAAGTGCCAAAAAGACGAAAAACGAAAAATAAACAACAACCCTGACGGTGCTCACAATCCCCAGAATGTTGTGTTACCATAAACTAGACGGCTCAACGGTAGCTGTCAGATAACCGAGTGTGCATGTCAGAGATACAGCTGGGGGGAAATGGAGCCGAATTCCCATGTCTTGGGAACGGAATGCTCTTCGTGATATGATATAAAGTCTTCGTGGATATGAATCCCTAAGGTGAGAAACAACTGCGTCACAGGAAGAGATACAAAAAGAGTAGGCTGTCAACTGCTCACCCAGACGCAGGGCCGCCGTTTGCTGCCATTTTTATCCCCGAATAACACGCAAACGCAATGCCAAACAGACACACACAGGACGGATAACCGTGTAGAAATGTTTTTATTTTTTAATGCGTGCGTGTCAAAGAAGTTGGCATAACCGTTTAAATAGACTCGCAACATCGGCGCTTATCAAACGGCACACCCGACCGGAAAAAACAAACAAACAAACAAATCCGACACTTGACTTACCCTCTATCTCTGCCACGATCCCTGTCCGAAAATCCAGGCATTGCGTAGAGGACTTGGTGAATAAAGAAAATTAGTTAAAACACCTCAAGTTGGCCAACCAATAGGATCTTTGTCGCAGGTCAGACACGGACAAGAAATTTCTGAAAATAAAATGCCGGCTGACTAAAGTCTGTCCGTAGAGGCGGAAATGAAGTCAGACAAGGCGGATAACATTCATATGAATACGCGTCCCGCGAAGAACCGGTTGTGGTACTACTTTATGTATGCAGCGTTGTTGATCTCTCTGGTATTCTGGTGCGAAGCAATTTCTTACGCTTATGTAATATACACTTACTAAGGCGGTTAATCAGCCAAATGAATTCCTGGTCGACGGGACGGCAGGACGACCATTTATACAGAAAATATATGGATAAAATATAATTTAACACAATATTTACTAAACGAGTGAAAACTAAATAAAACTGTGCATTCCTAAAAAATAAAAGCCTAATAACAGCCGTGAATAAGGTGAACACGATTCCATCCACCTGTCTGTCGCGTGTTGGGCGGATCCAAAAAAGTGAAAACAAGGTGTTCATCAAAGGCAGGCTTTTACCTGTGAAACGGGGCTGCTTTCAACACCCCCGTAAGCACTTGGTACTTTCCTCCTCATTAAATGAACCACAGACTGGATCCAATTAACAGGCTAATTGGTTGACCAGTCAAGATTTTGGTCGACCCCGATGGTATCGAACAGTCAGCTACGACTTTAGACCCCAAATCTATTGATCCAATAATTTGCTTGTGTAAATCCCTTACTCAGGGTACAAAACTGGATTTTACTCTCAGTAGATATTCTACCAATTATTTCCCTCCCCATCTCCTGCGTGATCTCCTAAGAAATGGCTTACTGAATGGTTATCTATTTATTTTTATTTATTTTTCCGAATGAGATGAGTACACTACTTCATCACATTTTAACTTAATTTGGAGTCTTTAGCTGATTACAGGTAAGAAAAATCAGACTTAAATAATTTAGTTTAAATGTGTCTGCTGAATCTTTCTATTTGTATTAATAATGTCAGAGATCCTCTGTAGGTGGTGGCACCGGTGTCAATAAATCAGTTTGAAATAAATATGCAGTTTTACACTTAATGAATGTTAGATATGGTTGGTAATCCCTTTTTATAGGAAACAGTCATTTATAAAAACGAGTGCAATGTACTGCATTTCAAACTGTAACCACTGACTGTTGTTTGGAGCTTTGTCTTTAATGTAATTACTTCCCATTAGGGCTTCCCCTTAGCAACAACCTGAATATTGAGCTACCTGCTCCTTAACATTTTGATTTTAATCTAAATAAGGTAAATCAACATCTGGAGAGCAATGCATTATTTAATTCAGTCCCATTCTTTCAGTGTTTGACACCAACAATGCACATTGAGGAATGACATTTTGTATGGGGAGAATATTAGTTGGCTGGCAGCAGTTCAATTTGTGTCTACCTTTTCAGGTTCTTAACTTTTTAATTTACTTCCCGTGCAAAAAAGTCCCTTTCAGTTATCTTTTCTCTGCTTCATACACAGAAAGGGGAACCAACTGAAAGCCTGAAATTAATTATGATGAACATCATCATGAGCATGTAGGACAACAGTATGACATTTAACCTTTTGTTTGATTTGTCTTTTTAAAAAAGTTACACATTTCTTTTTTGGAAAAAAAAGGGTTGTATACAGATGTAGACAAAGCTAAATACCTAAAAGTGGCTCGATCTAGTTGGTAAGAGTGTAACCTAACAAGCAAGACTATGTATTAGTCAAATGTCTGTGCTGTTCACTGCCTAACAATAGTAGATATAACAATTTAGAAGTGAAAAATAAAAATGGGTTAACAGATATATGTATTTAGGCAGCAATATAAGTAATACAAAATCTATGTATCCATTGTCCATCCCAAAAAGCACATGTGGGGCACAAATGAAAAGAAATCAAACAGAATTTATATACAAAAAAAAAAATCGAAAGACTCGGACAAGCCTTTGGTCAAACAACCAACTGTAAAAAGAAAAAAAGAAAAAAAAGGAACTAACAAAGGAAATGGAACTAAGATAATAAAAACAATTAACTTACTCGATGTGGGCGGCACGGTGGTCGCCTCCCAGCAAGAGGGTTCTGGGTTCGAATCCCGGGTGAACCAGGACCCTTCTGGGTGGAGTTTGCATGTTCTCCCTGTGTCTGCGTGGGTTCTCTCCGGGTTCTCCGGCTTCCTCCCACAGTCCAAAAACCTGCATGTTAGGTTGATTGGCGATTGGGGAAATTGCCCTTAGGAGTGAATGTGAGTGTGAGTGGTTGTTTGTCCTTGTATGTCCTGTGTGTGGCCCTGCGATGGACTGGCGGACTGTCCAGGGTGTACCCTGCCTCTCGCCCGTTGACCACTGGGATAGGCTCCAGTTCCCCCCGCAACCCCATGAGGGAATAAGCGGTATTGATAATGGATGGAACTTACTCGATAACCACAGTCAGAATACAAGTGGCTGGCTAAGTATAACACAAATAGATAAGCAAATGTCCTGAACGGCAATACTGAGGAAACAAAGATAGAAAATAAAGGAAAGAAGGATAAAACCTACAAAAAATAGGAATCAAGGAATAACTAAAAAACAAAAATCATAATAAAACCATCAATGAAACTCAAAAGTAAATATACAATAGAATAGAATAGAAAACTAAAAAAAACCAAACCAGCAAAATCCACAAAATTTCAAACCATTACATTTTAGTTTAAATTAATTCACTATGCAATTACAAAGAAAATGCTTTTATTGATCTCACTCTTTGAATTTTTTTCTTTTACAAAATGTCTTCCTTAGAAATGTTAATGTATGAAATAATATATCTAGGCAATAAAAGTAAAAGGATAATTTGTATTAACAAAAATAAAAGAAGAGTTTCCTTTGAAGGCAGCTTTGGTCACATATGTTGTAAAAGTCTGCTTTTGGTTAAAATAAAATTATACTCAGTCTTTCTCTTTATCTCATTTTTGGCAATATTCACAAAAATTTAAGCTACTGCCATGCCACAGTGGAACAAGTATTGCGTTTTCCATGGAAAGGTTCCTTTGTGTTCAGGTTGTCATTACGAACAAAAGAGTATATGTTCCAATGCTATTAATATTCTGTTAGACAACCTTTTCATCAAAGTTTTGGTTTGGATGATGAAAATGTGCCGTCACCTGAGAAAGAGACACACATAGATTGAAAAGTATAAATAGATAATCTAAAACATCCATCACTATGATCAATAAATCCACTTTAATTTCATCTAAAAAAAATGTTACCTTTTCGATAAAAAATGTCATCACTAAAATGAAGATACAGCTTGAGAGAATAACGTCCAAAAGGTAAATGATACACATGCAACAGCATGTAATAAATTACTTATGTGCTCCTAATAATGCAACAAACTGTATTGCACAAAAATTGATGACGCAAAAGGATAAAAAAAACCTAATTATTTGTTAAATTAGTTTTCTGATCTTATTGATGAATAACATGAATAACACAGGGATTTCAAAACAAATACAAATTCAATACATACTGTCCAGATGTGAGTCTCCAGCATCCATATTCTGACATTCTTAGTTGTTTTTACATGCAGGACGTCTGCACTTCCTACATGTTTCCTCTGTGTTTCAGAGAAAGAAATAGCTGATTAAAGCTCTGAAAAGAGGCCCATTTTGGTCATTTATGCCCTTAAAATGATCTGGATTGTGCATTATTTGACGGATTTATTTAGATGACAAACTGTTAAAGGGAGTGGTAGATAATTATAGTCCAAAAAAAAAGCTGTAAAGGAAATCTATCTAACAAGGTGAGCCATTAGTCGCACAGCTACAACAAAAACTAACCATAATATAAATATTAGATACATGATTTTGTGTCATAATCATGGTTGGTGTTTGTTTTGGTTTGTTTTCTTAAGTCATGAGGGGAATTATATTTGCACCAATATACACCAGATTATCCCAATACCCACAGACGCCGACTCCTGTGCTCTTTTTGTTAAGACAAACTGGAGTTGAGTCTCTTTGGGGGGGCTTTAGGCTCTATCTGCCATGCCACAGCTCTGTTTAGGCAGCTTTCTGTTACATTTGAGCTCCTAATAGAAACACGGGCTGTCTGGCTCCTGACGTCATTAGTATGGAACGAAAGAAAAAGACAACAACGAAGGATCAATATGGCGGCTGAAGCTTGTAGTTGGAACACATTGTTGCTTAATATATTAGGAATTAAAAATGTACGATGCTGATGATCACAAACATAATGACATTGGATGCGTTTTGTTGCTGCAATTTGTGTTGCTTTTAAGTAGTTACTAATGGAATAGTCACATTTGTGAGTTGTCTATCCCATAGCCATGACGGTTTGTTTTTCCTGTTTAGAACAACACATAATGAACCATTGTCTCATTCTCGCTTGTCTATTTTAAGATAAAAAGGGAAAAAAAACACACTTCCCTATGCTGCACAGGTGGAAGTATATCTGACATTTGACCTCTTGTAAAGACACACACACATACACACACCTGTCAAATCTTTAGACAACAAAACACAATTTTTTAAAAGTAATAAAAAATTAATGTTTAAAACTTAAATGTTAGTGATTTATTTGGTATCACTAACAACAAGAACCACCAGATTTATTTGTAGTAACCTGAAAACTTCATATTTTGTATGACCTCCTTTGGTCTCAAGAGCATCTCCCCTTGCTATTAAAGATCCGAAAAGGTTCTAACTCTCTACACAGACTCTTTTGATTAAACTGTTTGTAGCCTTTCATTTGCAGTGAGCTCTTTTTTTCACCATTTTGAACTCATTAGGATTTTAGAATAAATAATACCCAAATTTACTGAAATGGCAGAAATGCATCAAGTGTAAGATTCAACCAACAAAGCTGTTTTTTTCTTTTCGGGCGTGCAAGTTAATACATACAATTTGACATTGTAATCAAGAAGCAGAAATGATCTTTACTCAGAAGCCAAAGCTGATGAAGTACTCAAGCTGTTGCGGCCTACCTCCTAGTTGACTCTCCAAATCTCTCTCTTTCATAAGTTCGGTGTAATTGGTTGTTAACTCAGCAGTCACTTTCATGAGTTCCGTGTTATTTGACAATAAGTCTTTTTTCTCTTGTCCCCAGGTGGTTTTGTCTTTATCCACTGTCGCAAAAGAAAAGACAACAGAACAGTAACTCAATAGATTATATCTCAGTATGTCAGGCACTCAGAAATGGTTGTTTAATGATATTTTGTGGCATATTTGGGAACTTAAAAACATACTTACTTTTGACTACAAGGCAGACAATCACAATCAGCAGGACTGGACACAACACACGCAGACACAGTGGATCACTTCGGACATAACTCCTCTTTACAGACATCTTTTTGATACAAGACACTTGACAAAGAAAGAAAGAAACGGTAAATAGACCAAAAGATAAGTATCATAAATCTCTATTTTGTGTCCATACCTGCAGGTTTAGGTGAAGCAAGCTCTTGCGATTTTTGTGATGCGTCATCGACCCAGGGAGTATCATACACTCTTAGGCTCTCTACACTGACGTAGATGTCCACTATGCTTTCCTTGTGGTCATTCTCGATAAAGCTGGACTCAGTGCGAAGTCCCTCCGACATGATTTCTGTCCGTTACAGCCGTTATCGAACCTTCAACAGCCTTGACAGTCACCGTAATGACACAGGCTGTAGTTTTCTTTATGTGTATTTCAGAGAGAGGCACGTCAAACAGCATAAAAAGAGGAAGGGTATGAAAAAATAGGAAATTATTAGAATATGTTTGTTCAGTAAATAGAGGTCATAGTTAAGTATCAGTTCTTACATATGAGAAAAACAGAATGGCTTTACTAAGTTATTTTTTCATGTTTGATGGAAATATTGTTTGGAAAACAAAACATTTTCCTTTAACAAATGGGGAAAATTGTCTTTTTAAACCATTGATTTAACACCGTAATACATTTATGATAGTCTATGAAAAAAGGGTAATTTTGCAACTGGTTATTTGTTCCCATGTGATACATAAAAGAAACCTCTTCGTTCTAAAGAAACCTTACTAAAAGCAAAATTCCTTAGTGAAGAAAGAAAATACAGCTTTATTCAAGGGAATAAATCTTGATTGGAGATCTAATAAACTTTTAATACATTTATTTTTATAAATATCTTTTTTAATATATTTTTTCCCTTAAGAGACAACACAACTAAAACATGTGAAACTGATTAGTAAATATTATGATCTTACATGCCCAATGTAGATGTGACAGTGCTACAATTATTAATTGGGCAATCACAAATTGTAGCATTAATTTACTATTTGCTTTGTTGTTTTTTTCTACAAACAGTGATGACACTGGTCATTATGATAAAGGTTGTGATAAAGCATAGAAGGTTAACATGAGCAGAATAATTTTGAATGATGTTTCACAAGCAATTTATTTGCCTTAATCAACAGCATTTGCAGTGTTAAAGGCATTCCTCTTCATTTGTGGCACCGGTTTGGAGTGTGATTACCTTTTTACCTTAATTTCTGTAGCACTACATAATTCCGATCACAAATTCTGATCACGTTTCCATTGTGTCTGAACATGCTAACGGACACATACGCGAATGAAGCCGTGGCTCATGGAGCTGTCAGTTCCAGCTGGTGTGATTTTGCCAAATGTGAACACACTTTTGGAAATTAAGCTATTCAGTTGGTTGGATATCAGCTCGACAGATGCATCAACTTTCCTTTTCCTGATGGACCTATTCTAAAACTGCAGATGAAAATATGCTGTTTTAGTGCTTTTACACCTGTCAGGATGTTTGAATACATCCTGATGTCAAAAACTGAATAATGTCTTGGCACCAAAGGCTTGACCTAGAGACTGTGAATGAGACCTTCATCCCCTATTGCCCCCCCTCTCACTCGTGTCATACCCAGATGATCCATTTTAGGGCCAGTTCTGCCTGTGCAATCAGTTTTCAGGATGCGTAATATTCCCTTTTAGTCTGTACTGTCGTCCCACAGCTGATGATTTTCTGGTGTGTATCCTGGTTGGGTTTTTTCCATGTTCAGTTTGCATGTTCCTCGCGTGAACTGTAGACGTGTGCGCTCTTCAGGTACTCCCACTGTCCACACTGACCCTTTCAGTGAGTGTTCAAGTGTATGATTGTCTGTCTCTGTGTGGCTTTGTGATGGCCATCACAGACTCCAGCCAGATGTCTGATTTGAAATGAGCAACTATAAAAATAGGCAGATACATGGACTTGGAGAAATTCATCATGACTTCGTTTACAAATAGCTCAGAATGCTGCGAGCCTCCTTTCCAAGTTAAATCCGAAGAGATTGCAAATGAGACATCCAATATTTGTAACACCCTCCATTCCTCCATGTAAAATGGACCATTTCTCAGACCTGAAATGCAACAGCCATTTAAAAGTTTTGCCAGACGCGTTTGATGGTCCAATCCTTCTCTACGACCCTTTCAAATTCATTCCACGATTAAGTTTCAACTTCTACATTACTGTCCTCTTGGCAGGTGTCTTCTGCTTTGAGAGCCAACCCCTCACTGCCTAAATAGTTAGAGGCATAACACTGAACAGGTTTGCAGGTCCATGATATTGACTCACACAAGTCACACTACATACTCTCTTCTAGGCAACACTTAATACAAATTTGGAATTAAATTCCATCAATGGAAACTGTTTTAAATAATTTTTCAGATGTGTCCCCCAGATAATATTTTACAGTTATCCATCAAGAAAAAATGCGTTCCCAAAGCCAACGTCTTTGGTCTATTAAATCTTTATTGATTTATTAGTTGAATAATTTAGGAAATTAATTTATATACATGTTATTTACATTTCATTGCAATAATTTACTTTTTTTTTTTTTACTTTTTCATATGTAGTTGGCTCTTCTATATACAAATCTTTTGTAGTCTTTTAACAACATTCGTGTGAATCCTCAGCCTCCTCAAACATCCCGGCTGATGGAAGATGACCATCTATTTGCCTCTTATGAAGAACTGCTCGATCTACTTTGCAGTGAGTTTCTGCTGAATGTTTTCGTATCGAAGCAGCTCCTGGTTGGAGAGTGAGGGCTTGAAGTTTTCCAGTGCTGTAGAGAAGTCGTCCATGGAGAGAAGGATAGGAGACTCCTCTGAATCCAGACCTGAGGAGAACTTGTGTTAGAAATCAAACTAATCTGAAACATAAATGGGAAGCTTCAAGTTTTTGTTTGAGGTAATTCCGATTTGATCTTAAATAAAGAATGTTGGAGGTATAGTAAAACTAAATCTGCTTTAGAATAATCTTCTAAATCTTTGGAATAATCTTGAGAAAAAGAATAACTAGAATATGAATAATAATTAATGATAATATTAGACATGAAAGGAAAAAAAAAATCCCCATACAAAATAACCATGTTCATAAACATCTGATTTTGAGGCCAGAACTGCCCTTTGGTTGAAGCTCACATGCAAACATTATTCCAACGGGCTACACTGCATAATACTTCATTTACTGTTTGAGAAAATACTCTTTAAAAAATATGTTTTTGGTACATGTTATATAAACTTGTTCCTCAAATCTTCCCACTTAATTAAGGTCATGTCTAAGTAATTGTTCTAACTGTTCTCAAGCATACTTGATGAGGAATAAAATCACAAATAGCTTTTTTTTGGCTGCACTTGGTGATTTCCAGCCAATGTGCTGTATTACCGTACTTGTTAAAACTACTTTTTTGGTATACAGCAAGACAAGGCCACTCTATTGTGAAACTGAATTTTTGGTTAAAAATTTCCACAACATTCAACAATTATTACCATTGCTGATGAGGGAGATTTTCCTCTTGATGGCAGTCGTCATAGCGTCCGAACAAAGAGCGTAGAGATCAGCGCCGGTCATCTGCGTTGGGCAGCGATGCACCACCTCCTGCAGATTTATGGACGGCTCCAAGTGGAACCTGTGGTCAAGATCAAACATGTGGATTACTGCATTTTTTTCTGTTTAGATGAATCCAAATCAAGGATCAGTAAGAAAACCTCGTCACTTTGTTACCGTTAAAGTTTTTGCCCGTTTTTCTCACACTAAATATTCAAGAAGCATTGACAAGGCAGCTCTTACTTTCTGAGGATGGCCTGGAGAACCTGCAACTGTGTGAGTCGATCCTCATTGATTCCAACGTAGACCAGCTTATCAAACCTGCCATGACACACAAATCCATGAGATATTAAGACAAATTTAACATTTGAAGACACTTCTTTAATGCAACACATTTTAGCTTTCAGTTTATTTTCATGCGTTCAGTATAAACAGCATAGTAGTAGAACTAGAACGCAATATCGAAGAGATAATAAAGTACACTATGCTTGAATTAGAACATGAGCTCGTCTTAACACAAAACAGGTCCCACATTATTTGTATATTTACAAAAAAAATGTGACTTCAACAACAGGAAATACAATCATGTTTTTGATATATCCATATTACTCTATCTTGAGACGAAGCATGAAGCGTTACTGTGCGTCTCTTCCATTAAGCGACCTCGTACCTGCCGGGCCTGAGCAATGACTGGTCCAGAAGGTCCGGCCGATTTGTGGCTCCAATCACAAAAACACCGGCAGAGGAATGCAGGGTGTCAAGTTCTGCCAGCAGCTGTGACACGACTCTGAACCGATAAAAGTTCAACTTAATTAATGGTGTGAAAAATAACAGATAATGTATGCATGCAGTTCAAAAGCCAGATAATGCTTTTTAAAAAAGTTATGGAAACAAATGTGCATATATCGTATATATGCTCCAACACTCACACACAGGTATATATATATATATATATATATATGAATACACACTCTCACCTGTCCATCACTCCTCCAGAGTCTCCACTGCGACCCCTGTTCGGAGCCAAAGAGTCCAGCTCATCAAAGAACACGACACAGGGAGCAGCCGAACGTGCTCTATGGAACACTGAGGAAAACGTCTGTATCAGTCTACAGCTATAGAAATACGATCCACTATATTAACTATTTTCTAACAAATTACAGGAGGTCAGGCATGACTTTATATACAAATTATGCAAAGGAGTGGTTGTCAGAGATAATGGGTCGGGTGAGAAAAGTTTTCACCACACCATTTTTTAATAATCTTTAAGTGTACAGAGTGTGTAAATCAATGCTGCTGAAATGATGTTGGTTGTTGTGTTTATCTTATGAAACTGTAAAGTAAGTAAACCTCT
The DNA here is from genome assembly GCA_013363375.1 of Menidia beryllina. Classification (NCBI taxonomy): domain Eukaryota; kingdom Metazoa; phylum Chordata; class Actinopteri; order Atheriniformes; family Atherinopsidae; genus Menidia; species Menidia beryllina. The sequence continues at coordinate 490,626 of JABUIW010043882.1, forward strand.
ATTACCCTTTCCTTATTTTTTTATTTTAAAAAAAGATGCTCCAGAAGACAATTTACTCTTTATAATATCATCAATAAGTGGATTCTGGGTCCTGAATCAAACATAACACTGTGCATAATGCCGTTGATGCGGAAATCTTAGAGCAGGACAAATTGCAGTAACAACAGTTTTTAAGAAACAAGTTCGGTCTGAAAATGTTTTGGAGGAAATATCTCTCCTTATGACATTTTCGATTTCTTTATGGTCCATATTTCTTGCTTCCATGATATGGTATAACTAAAGATTAAAAGTAGACTGCCATAGAAGTGGGTTAAGACGAGCAAATAGGTGTGTATTTTAAAATCTTGTTAAATAAAAAAATAAAGTATAAATAAAAAAATAAAGTGGGAAGAGGACTACCATCATTGGAATGAAGCTAGAAAATAAAGTAGAACCATGTAAAATGCAACTAAACTGTTACCTTCTCTGATGTTTTCTTCACTTTGACCCACGTACATGTTGATGAGCTCTGGACCTTTAATGCTATGATGGAAAAATGAATGAGTGTGGGAAAAGTTCTGATGATAACACAACTTTACTTATTTGGAATCCCTAGAATGATGATAATATTGGGTAAATGTACACTGTAGAGAAATAAAGACACTCAGATATTGGGAATGTGGTTAGCTCTTAAGCTACAGGAGTATTGAAAATGAACCTGAAGCATGCATAATTAGGCTGCAATCTATAAAGAAATGGTGTTAAAGTGTAATGTAACAAGTTTTATTTGATCTCCACTCTTCTTTCATTCTACCTCTTGTCTGTGCACATAGTTATTGTAGAATGAAGATTAACTAAACCCACCTGAGAAAGGTCATGGAGCACTCAGTGGCCACAGCTTTTGCTAGCAGAGTCTTTCCTGTCCCGGGTGGCCCATAGAGTAGCACTCCGGTCCGGTTTACACCCAGAGTAAAGAGCTCAGGATGCTGCAGAGGAAGCTGAATTGTGTCCAGGATCTCTTTTTTCACATGCTGAAGACCTCCAACATCCTCCCAATGCACATTAGGGATCTGCTCATCCAGGGTATTAGCATGGGGGAGGGTACAATTAGAAAATAAAAATATAAGAAATACATTATTTATCTGGCATTAGGGAAATGAAATATTTTCTATAATTTAATTATATGTCTTGATGTATTTTTTTTTTTTGTTTTCAAATCGCGGGTCAGCTTGACCATATCCATACAGCCAGGAAGTTATGTATTTTGTTTCCTCATTCACAATACAAACAGAATTTATGTAAACAATCTTGGAAATTAGGGCCCTTCGTGTGCAACAGAACTTAAAAGTACCACAGCCTCATAAAAACTGACCCAATACAAACCGTCTAAAAACAGATAGCTCATATTATTATGAGTATAAATTGTGTTTGCGTTTCTATCCAAGTTAAAAGACATTCTTGATATCAAAGCATACTATGCCATCCCAAAACATGTCACACATCTTGCAAAGCAAAATGATTGTTATTTTCCCAATAATATACTTGCAGCTGTTGTTTTGGCTGTAAACAGAATGAAGACACCACGGTGGTACGGCATGATTTGACTTGGATCGTCTCTTTTATGCTTTGTTATCCAGTGCTGAAAGCATCCTTTCAGTCCGAGTACGATCAGCTGTTTATATCTCTGTCTGCCCCTGGACCAACAAGAGGGTGCTTTCCACTCTTCTTTTGTCATCCATATTTAAGTGTGCATATGGAAACTTGTCTGCCCCCTTCACTTTTAATCTTTTTAATTTCTGCTTTTAATTTCTTTTTAAAGCACTTTGAATAGTTTTTTTACATGAAATGTGCTATACAAATATAATTGCCTTGCCTTATTGCAGGTTTGCTTGGATCCCTTTTCTGCCTATGATATGTTTTTATCATTTGCTTGTTGAGAGTCGTGCTTGAGTGATTTCATAAGAAACCAGCAACTACAAGTGTGCCGTTATGATCTTTCACCAGTAACCTCTTATAACAAGATCTAGATTGAACTAATATTCAAAACGTTTTTAGCTCAGATAGACTAGCCATTTTTTGGGGAGTTAATATTATAATTAGATGTTTTGCTTTTTAATCAACTAAACATTTGCCTGATGTGTGTTCCATGTTCTCCTTTAATCAAACTGTTTATTTCTAACTTTTTAAAGGCGCTTCATGCATCATGCAGCGTGTCACCTTTGGTGCTCCAATGGCTTTGGCCTGCGCTTTCTGTAGGTTCTCCAGTGCGGAGCTAAAGTCTTGGTTGAGGATGGTCACACCGCTGGAACACAGATCTTCCTGGCTCCGGCCATCACTGCAGAAACGACATGACTGTGTGTTTAAAATATAGGCATATCTAACCTTATTATGGATTTTCTTATTTCAGAAGGATGTGCTAATACAATATTACACTATTAACTTAATAATTACAGTACTATTATACAATACATTAGATGAATTTATCAAAATTGGAATAGAAATATTCTTCAGACAATCTTGTGAATACTAAACAATGTGAACAATTGTGATTATTTCAATCCTATATATTCCCCCATGTCAAGAAGCTTGTATTTAAACCCATTTAGAATAAATAACTTTTCTAAAATAAATATGATGAATAGCTATACATTTAAAAAAGGGTTTTGTAAATTAATTCAATTATTTAGTGTCTCACCAGGTGTGGATCAATCTCCTGCAAGCAGCTCTTCCAGTTTCTACTATCAGTGCATTAAGATCACCCAACACAGAACCCTGAGACCGGACAGAAAAGAGGTGAAACACTAACACAGAACAGAACAAAATAAAATAGAATTCAGTAAAACCTTCAGCGCAGAAAGTTGTAATTTTAAGGAAAAATTGCGGGATGCAGTTCAATATGTCTAACACATTTTAACCAGAAAAGTATCCATTGACTACTTATGGGTTATAACTTTACAAGTTCAATAGGAACAAAACTTTCATAGAAAATGCTGTGCATAGTGTAATTATAAAAAAATTTGATGTAAAACATCTGTCAGTCCTTGTTATGATACCTCTTTAATTTATCCTATTTTATGAGAAGGAACAATTGTATTTGTTAATTGACAACCAAGAACATTTAAATAATGTTAAATAATTTAAATGTCTAATTTGATTACTTTCAATATTTCATGGGATGTAAAAGTATATTAATTGGCAATGATAAATATTTTCTTTAAATTTCTGGATCATTATAACATTCTGGTATTAAGCTCACAAATTAATCCTATTTCAGATCCAAAGGATTTTGTACCACTGGGATAAAGTTGTGTTTGAATAATGCCATTGCGGTGGTTGCAAGTCTGAGCAAAATCATTACATACTGAACTGAGTTTAGAGATTTTCTCCAGGTTAACGTCTCTCCCGAGGGGAAGTTCTCGGCTCAGGCTGACCAACATGGAATGTCGCTGCTCCTCTGTTGGGTTCTCTAACTCCACTTGGTGGACAAAGACCCCCGTGACACCAGCAGATAACTCCTGTGGTCTGCAGACTGTTGCTATTACCACCACACTGTGAAACACACACAGGCAAGCAACATATTATTTAAAAATTGACATTTAGCACACACAAACAAAACATCTGCTTATTTTTTGGGGGGGAAAAAACTGATTATAATTAAGCTTAAGTGTTTGGCTCATTAGTTGCAATGTATCTGAGGACAAAACTAATAGCTTAGGAATAAAAAAAGTTATCCAGTAAATGGCACTGTCATTGTGATCTATCTCAGCATTGATGTCATTTTTTTATATATATATACACATATTTTATTATTTTTTTTACGGTTAGGCAGTTAATAAATGTCTTAATGCTCTTGGGCCATCTTATTGATCTGACCTGCTTTAACATTTTGAGCCTTCGTGTGTATGTGTGCGGTTATGATTGGGCAAGTATTTAAACTTTTCTTAGGTCAGTTACTCAACTATGTAAGGACCTGTTTTTTTATGTGCTTTTACTTTGCAAAGCACTTAATGTTTTTTTCTGTATGAAAAGTGCTTGATAAATAACACATTTAATTGAACATAAGCAATTCTTTAAATAAAGATTTCAGCTTTACACTTTGATTCGACTGACGATTTTGTGTAAACTTACTAAATGTCTTGTATATGATGAGGTGTTTTCAATTGTGTAGGCAATTCCTACTGGGGGGTGGGAGGCAGCCGCTAACCTATGTGGGATGCTCCTGAGCTGCTGGCACATAACTGCCTGGACTCTGCCGTCGTCCTCGGCAGCTGCTCGAGCTCTGAGCAGTAGCTGCAGGTTCCTGAGCAGAAGGATGCAGGGTTTGAAGGTTTCAGCTCGCTGAAACGCTGACATTAGCTTCACCTCACAGGCTGCGGGCGTGTCAGCACATAAAGTCACACAGTCCACCTAAAACACAAGACAACAGGGAAATATGAATGTGACAAGCTCAACCAGGGGTTAAACACAAACAAAGGTTATAATGTTAATTATATATATATAGTGTCCATTAACTAATATCATATTTACAGTCGCACCTTCAGCAGGTGGAGATTCAGTCGGTGACTTGCTGCTCTGACCACAGTTCTCTTTCCACTGCCTGCAGGACCGTAGAGGAGGATGGTGCAACCAGACAGAGAGCTGCTAAATCCAGATAACACTTCATTTAGTCTCCATAATAAATAATAGATAGATACATTCTTACTCAGTTTGTAAAATCAAAAATAGAATAACTTATTTAAGTGCACCCATGATTGTTTGAGCATTTTTGTGGCTGATTGGTATGTAGATTTAGCTTCTTGTTGTTGTAGATCTCATCAGACTGGTGAGTTACCTGTGCTGTATGTGAGGCAGTAGGATGCTGGTGATGAGGTCCACGGTTTTGTGGAGGCCTGGAGGAGACAGGCTGCTCCACAGAGACACTCCCTCTGAAGAGTGGCAGGGGACCGGGCTATTTGTGGAGGATTCCTGACAAGACAAGAGCAATCATCCATTCTTCTCACTTACAGTAAGACTTTTTTGGGAAAAGTTATACTGAGGGCACAATGGCCAGTCAAAATCGTACTCAATCTTATAATATAGAGACGACTGTTTTGTTGTATTTGCCAGATGAATATCAAGGGAATTGCCCCTAATTTATACGACATACCTGAAAAATACTAGATCACAACACGAGGGTGAAACATAATGTAAACTGCAAATCACTGACAAAAAATTATGACAAAACAGAATAAAAAATATCATCAAAAAGCCATTAAGCCCCAAAGCTTCCCTCTCCTTCAACATTAATTGCAGAATTAAGTTAATAAAGCAGTCAGAACTTTGCATATAAACTATAGACTTTTATTATTTCTTGGGATTTTTAGAGGGATTTGGGACAAATAAGGAGAGGGAACCATACGTTTTTTATGTTTTGTTTCTGTCCTTAATCTGTATGAATATGAAGTAAAGGCTAATATTCACCATGTAGAGGGTTGTGTGGACTCTGTCAGCCAGATAAGCCCCTCCCTCTGCTTGCTCCTCAGTCTTTGCAGATAAACACACCTTGTGCACTCTGAAGTACAGCACTGGAAACCTGAAAGTTTATAGACTCATAACTGGAATCCACAGTAGTTGAAATTAAGAGGCTAAAATATTTCAATGGTCAGTAAAAACATAAATAAAATAAAAATGAACAGAGAATAACTACAGAAAATACCAAACGTCTAAATGGAAGCAATTCAGAATGAACTTAACCTTAAACTTAAACATGGTTGCCTTAAATACAGGTCTACCTTGGGATAATACTCCAGTTATCTAAGGGATACAAGTGTTAAAAGCTGTATTCGTGTGGACTGATGTGTGCTACCTGTGGATTCCCTCAGAACTGTTTTCGAGAAGGTCCGGATGGTTTTCAGTTGGAACCGTCAGAATGTCTCCAAGTGAAACCACTCTGTGAAAGGTGAGGTCGTACTGGTTAAAAATGGAGTGCTGAAAAATAAACTGTTCCTGAAGCTAATATCTCCAAAAAAAACGTATCTATGATAAGAAATTATTTTTTTACCTTTAGGTTAACCGTTTCTAATGGATAAATAAGACTTATTGTACTGATATGTGTACAAAGTAAAAAAATAATAAAAAATCAGTCTATTTTAAGATTAAGAGGTTATCAGACTGTAGAAGCTATTTTTCGTATTTACATTAGTGTGAAGCTAAAATCCTTGAGCAAGCTGCTATGAGATGTGTGTTTTGTCTACCATCTGTCTACCATCTGTGTCTCCCAGGGTCAGCTGTTTTAATAACAGCCAACTACCGGGAAAAACCTTATAAGGGCATGACAGAAATTGACCTGGGGTGTCCAATACCTTCCTATCCCATAATATGTACACTGCTTAGCAACTATCAGTCTAATAAAAATCAACTGCTAGAGAAATGTGGGGGAGATTCGATGTGTGGCTGCGAGAAGCATTCTCGTGTCCACGCAGTCTCTCCCTCCTCTGCAGACGAGAAATACTTAACCTCTGTGTCAAGCCTTTTTATTCTGATGCCTCTTCCTGGGTCTATCGATTAATAACTAAACTCTTGATAGTGAGGAACTAGGAGTCGTATTTAGACCCAACACAGACACAAATAGAACAAGCACAACCAATGTATAAGAGCTAAACCTTTTGCCAACAGTGAGAATGTTAACGAGGGTAAATCCTGAGACCGTTTTATGGGGCTTTTCCATGAGCACCTACTCTGCCCTATACGGCTTTACTCACTTCACTGCGGCTTTAATTTTTTTTTTTTTAAGTACAAATGAGGTCTTAATAGAAAGATGGGCAGACTGACCGATAATGTCATTTGATTGCAACACAAAAATGAGAAAATGAAGGACATTGCAACTATGATATACTTGGTGAACCTCGGGGTTGGACCTCGGTACTGGTTCACAGATAAAGCATTTAGAACGTTAAGGATCAGAGATAGTCAAATGGGATGTTTACTGTTACCCCGTTTTTTTAAAATAGATGGGCTTCTTGTGAAGGAGTCACGCTCATTACTGATCCAGTCATGTGACTTTCTCATCTTCCAGATGGTTATGTGTTGAAATTGTAAATGGTAGGAGGCGCTAACCCCTACTAAAAATAAAAAAAATAATAACTCGCGTTGAGACAGCCTACTAGTGGAAAAAACCCCATATGGCTCAGAGAGCATCAGCTAACCTGGGATGGCTGAAGTGTTCAACCAGCAGGGTGTCATAGGCGCCGAGGTGGTTGTACTGCGGAGAGACCACTGGCTGGATGTGAAGCTGGCCGGCAAAGGGTGGAGCTACTGTGCGACAGAAACTTTCAGAGCCTTGGTGATGAGGATCTGTAGGAGACGGCTTCCATCTCTGAGACAAGGCAGCGACAAATCAGAGGAGGTCAGCAGTTAAATTAACTCAATGTAAGAACAAAAAACTATTCCGTTATCGAAAACCAGCTATTTGGTCTGCTTAATAGTACACATGCTTGAGAAATTTAGCTTCCCATCTGCGTTATATGGATGTGAAAGTTTAGTTAAGAAAAACCCACTACTACAATTCCAACTACCAGAACAGTAAGTATGAAGTTTTTTTCAAGGGCAACGTTAATACTTATAGTAATTTAGTCCATTTCACTGTTTTAAAACTGCTAAAATTCTTACCACTTGCAATAGTTATTTCCCCCAAGTCTTTTACTTTAATTCAACCTTTATTTATAAATTTGATTAGCAACTCTTTCCACAGATTTTTTTCAAATCAAACTGTCAAATCAACTAGTTTTGGTTGGTCAAGAGTTGCTTCCAGTTGACCGTTTGTCTGACAGCTAACGTCACCTGGAAGTAAAGTTGATAAATAGACCTGGTGGTGGACTAAGGACATACAGGAGTGTGCATGGCGACACAACAAAGTGTTAAGTGAAAGAAGGGGTGGCGTCGCACAAACAATGGCCGGCAGGGACTCGTAGAAATGACGGCAGAGATTCTACCCCATCATGTGCAATATTTTTCTAATCAAAGCCACAGCTGTTAAATATTCAATCCACCGTAAACCTGAATAATGTTCCCAGAAAGAATATCCAGTAGTTCAATCTTTGTTTGGATTGGATTAGTTTGGATTGTCTAGTTAGACGGAAGGGCGCCAACAGCCAAAGGGTTCTGGGTTCAATTCCCCCAAGGGAACCAGGACCTTTCTGTGTGGAGTTTGCATGTGTGTCTGTGTCAGTGTGGGTTCTTTCCTGGTTCTCTGGCTTCCTTACAGCATCCCAAAAACCTGCATGTTAGGTTAGTTGGACATAACAAATAGCCCTTGGGAGTGAGTGAGTGTGCGTTGTTGTGTGGCTCTGCGATGGACTGACCGCCCAGGGTGTACCTTTACTCTGGCCCATTGAATCCTGGGATAGGCTCCAGTCCAACCACGGTTCAGAAAATGGATAGATGGATTAAATTAACACGCAAATTGGCCGACAGGTTGAATATGACTTTACGGCCCTACTAGTTTTTGTCAGGCTCTAATGTTGAACACTTGAACCTGCTGATGCTGGGTGGGTGTGTAGGGTTGAGGCACCTTCATCCTTAAGGTGCAGCTCTGGACAGGAATAATCTCTCCCTCGGTCATGTTGAACCACAGCGTTGCCGATATGAAACCCACGTCCTCGTGGTCCTGCAGCTGTGCAGAGAGGGATGGATCCACGACCACCACGCGTGTCAGCCTCTTTCTGGACACGGCCAACTTGCCATCGGTCCTCTCTGCGTGTGCTCTGGTCGACCCGTCCTGCTTTGACAACCGGACCCACTCGTGGTTAAAGAGTCCCAGCTTCAGCAGCAGCTGCTTGCTCACGAACACGCAGTTGTCCACGTCGACGGTGACTCCCTGTCCGTCTCGGACGCGACGCCATTGCCGTGTGTCCACCACACGGACGTCCAGACGACACTCCAACGCTCCGAGCACGTTGGAGAAGCCCGAGGCCAGCAGCCTGCCGTTGTCGAGAAGCGGCTGTCCGCCGCCCAGGCCACACGCGTAGTGGGCAAAGTCCGACACGCACAGCCTGGGGAGTCTGTAGGAGAGCGGAGCCGCGAAGTGGTCCGCCGAGTCCCAGCATTCCGTTACAACCAGCGAGGTGTCGGCCGTTATCCTCCCCTGCGTTGCCGGACTGCATTGCAAAACTACAAACTCCGACACAGATCCCAGAACCTGACCACACCGAAACAGGGCGAGACATTAAAAACACCAAACAACAGCATATCGCTGTGGCTTCTGACGTCACATTTGCGCGAGGGTTAATCAGCTATGCTGATTAATAGGCTAATAGGAGACCCTGTGTCTGACCTGTCCCTGGTCCCCTCCGTCCAGCGGGTGTTTTGGCAGCAGAAGCGGGTCTCCCTCCCTCGCCAGCAGCCTCTTTCCCGAGCGGCAGAGCTCCAGAAGCTCCCCGGTGAACCGCTCCCCTCGAGCCCAGTGAAGGCTTTCGATGCTGCGGCCACCCAGCACCACTCGGTCCAGGCCGACCGGCTCGAAGGGCCTGGCGGTTCCGGAGCATTTTGGCAAACTAAGCCGGTGGTGGCGAAAAAAGGACTCGCTCGTGAAAAAGGGGACGCGGTGCGGGCACTCCCCGTTGGCCGTGGAAAAGTTTCCCCCGCCGCAACCGGCTATCTCCGCCTCAGTGGTCGGATGAAGGCGAAGTAAAATCCCTCTCTGCTCTGAGAGCCGAGGCTGCTCCGGGAAGAGGAGAACCGCTGGCGGGTCTGTTTCAGTTTGGAAAACGGACTGCAGGTGGGACTTCAATACCAACACCTCCAGGGGGTTAAACTGTGGGGGGAAACGTTCCAAGTAACTTACTTCTACTAGAAGTGCCATGTTTTGATGTCTTCTTCGTGGCTTTTTAGTTTGTCTTCCTCCAAACCGTCTCTCTTTACTGCCACTTAGTGGACACACAACGCAACGACATACAGAAAATCCTCGGTGGTCTTCCTTCCCTCTCTGCTACTTCGAACTAGTAGTTAAATTCCGTTAAAAATGACTTACTTATCCCAGAGGGATGTTAAATGTTGCTGTAACATTTAGTCAAGAATTTGTTATAAATTGTTATGGCTGTGGGCAGGAACGATCTTCTGTGGTGGTCCATTTTACAACTAATCCGTAGAAGCCTCTGACCGAAGAGAGACTGTTTTTCCAATTGCACTCTCTTAAAGAGGGTGGTCAGCATTGTCCATAATGTTCTTAATTTTATGCAAAATCCTTCTTTGCATCATCATCTCCAGAGGCTGTTGGTAAAATAAAAAACTGAGACTTAGGTCTTTCCCTTCGCCTTAGAGACAATCTGACATCATGAAGGGCTCTTACTCAGAATCTTTTATGTAAATTGAGACCTCAATATTGAATCCTTTTGAACTAATTTGGATTTCAAACCGAATAACACATTTCAGCCAACTCACTGGGCTTCTCTGCAGGGCCAGGGATACATCAAGCACAGCATTCAAACCTCTAATACATTTTTTTCTGCTTAAGAATGCAACTACATCTTGTGATTTGATTTAATTATTTTATCCTTTGTAAAACGTGAAAATGCACTGATAACAATCCTATTTTAGTTTAAAATATACCCTTTAGGAAAGAGTTTCTTCATGAGGTGTATTAGCCATTACAGAAACATACTATATAAATCTCTATATTTGTGGATAGATCAACAAATGGAGGTATAATACATTCATTCTGCAGAACCTGGGGAGGTCCCTTGCGGTGAGGCGATGTTGCAGCTGGCATGTTGTCTCCTTGGAAACTGAATATCAAGACATACAAGGTGGCTCAAGCAGATGAGCCATCATCATCAGGTCACCTATACTGTCAAAATTCCGGTTTTGAACATTGAGAGAAAAATTAATAATGAGATCCTAGATACAAACAGCCTATATGAGTTTTCTTTGAAAGTTGGCTGGGCTCAGTCAAAGTGGATAAATACTAAATAAATATATAAATAAATAGATAGAGATAGAAATATAAATAAAGTCACTGCTACATCACATTAAAGGATGCAGGGCTGATTAGCTAGACAGAAATGCCCATTTGTCTTACTAAAACACATGTGATATTTTGTTACTTTTGTCTTCACTTTATTGCTGTTTTGTTGAAAATAATTTGTAAGATTGTGAAAAACCATAGTAGCTTTACATCTGTGTGGCTATTATTTAAATGTTTTAAATAATTCAGGGAATGAAGAGAGCAAGAGTTGCCCTGGTGGGCAATATGCAACAATCATCCAGACTGTGACCGATGCTGTTACCACGGTATTCAAAGGTGTTGTATTTGGCTTTAGGTATCATTTGGTTGTTTATCCAGTTGTTGGAAATTCGCAGGCCCATTCCACCACCCAGCCCACATGCACGAGAGCTTTGGGCGAGCGTGTGGTTGGTTGAAAATTGCCTCTGGGGGTAGCAGTGAGTTTCCAGGCTTTCCTCAGGGCTCAGTCAGAGCCAGGATGTCAAGTGAGAGGCCTTTGGCATCAGCAGTTATGAATTCTGCTTTGTTCCCTACAGAGTGGCAGTTCCACGACCCCGCACACCAGGGAGTGTCACAGATGGAAGTGCGTTTTATAGAGTGGGGGTCATTATGGGTGCGGTGCGGTCCAAAACCGTCTGTGAGCCGGAGACAACAGGAATGGTTGGAGTGGAGAAAACAGGTAGTGAAGTTTGATCAACAGCAAGTATGGCAAGTAGGGGTAGGATTTCTTTTGGTACAGACCTAAAAAAAGTTTAGGAAGAAACAAAAACAAAATAAAAGAAACACAAGACACTTTTACAGGACCAAGACTTTACTTCACAGCTCAGTGCCTTTCGACTTCGCACAAACAATATAGGCTTCAACAACCAGCACACTTTTGCATTGAATCTAAGCAGGTATAATGTCCTCTCGTGGTGAACCCTGTTTTTCTCATGCGTAAAAAACAAGCATAGTGCCAACACATCTGAACAGAAGGTTACATTATTAAAGTTACATTGTACTTGGCAAGATAAAAATAAAGACGTCTTTATGGGAACTGATTTTATTATGTACAATTCAGAGTATAAATAAAACTGTCAGAAAATAGAATGATTAAAGCATGCCCATTGTCATAGCATGAGGAAAAGATGAGTGGCTGAGCACACATAGCTTGTGATCAAAGTTCAGAACGAGTACAGGATATGCTTAGGAATCTCTTATCATTCAGTCCAGTCCAATTTGAGTTGTTCATAGCCAGTATGGAGGGGAGAGCTATAGTAAAGAATTGATCGATTTCCCTCAACAGATTAAACATATCGGTGATGTATGTTATCATGCAATGTGAACCAAGCAGAGTATTGTTGATAGAAAGAGCTATATAGTTGTGGAAAGCTGGGAGTACTTTGTTAAGTGAGAGTATTTGAAAATTGACTTTTTGGAAGCCATGACTCTTAGCTCAAAGATAATTAAATTATAGATCCTCCAGTCAGCAGCAGACATATCCATAGCACCATGGCAGCGACGCTCTTTTAGTACAGTCAGTAGGGATTATTGGAAGCCCATAAAGAAAGGATCAATTAACTATCCTTGGAAAATATAACTTGTCTGTATACATTTAATGAATTAAAGGAGGTCTATCAAGGGATAAGTTGAAAACCTTTGAGGTGTAGCTTGTTCAAAGATTGGCTATACACAAACACATCTCGGATATGTCTCTTTGTATTATCTAGCGGGCGCCACCTTTTCCGTGTTAGCTGACTTCCCCTTAGCCACGCTCACTGGTTTTGGCCTGGTCCTGGCGGTGGCGGTGGTGGTGGCGGCTTCCTGTGAGGCGCTGCGCCGCATGGTTGTTGTAGTCCTAGGCGGTAGCATGGGGACGGTCGGGGCTCGAACGCTAAGGGGCTGCCGGGAAGGACACGCTCTCTGAGGAGAGGGGCTGTCAGTCCTGCAGTGGTTGGAGCTAAGGCTGCGTCGGGTTCCGAACAGGACGTGGAGGGGCATTCGGGGGCTGCCGGGGGCGGCGGAGGCAGCTGACGGACGAGGACACGAGGAGGAGGACCTGGACGGCTTTGATTTCTGCTGAGCGCTGAGAGTACTTAGTGCAGTTTTCGGAATTCTATGAAAACAAGAGCACATTAATGTTGACATATCCTTAAAGGAGACATATTACACCCTATTTCAATAAGTGAAACTAGTTCCCTGGTGTCCTTATGTAATGTCTGTGACAAGCTTTGGTCGAAATACCATAGTAATTAAATCACCCTGCCAAAACAGCCCTGTTCAGAGCGCTCGGTTTTGAGTGCCTGTCGCTTTAAATGCAAATGAGACACAGGCAATCCACCCACTTCTTACGGGAGGTGTGCCGGAGTCGGCACGCTAACGCTACCATGCTAAGGCTGACACTCACGCTACCACGACGTCTGCCACAGATAGGTGGAATAAGCTGAGGTGGGTGGCAACATGCAGGTGAAAGGCTGGAATATTATTATGAGCTAGAGCTAATGACGTCATAAACTACCGATTTCTGAAACCGCCTGATTTATCTCCCGTATTGAGACTGAGGCGGCCCACAAAAATATGACTGAATAATTTTTTTTCACACTTTGCCTGCTGATAGGCCCTCCACAGTCCCAAATGTACATAATCAAATGATTAAAAACTTGGTTTTGCATAATATGTCCCCTTTAAACAAAACAATCAACTTAACTTTAAAAGAACAATAAAAGGTGGAAGTGATATCGTACCCATTAATAATGGAGGATTTCCCTTTAGTATTGATGGAGTCTGGTAGGGAGAGCGGAGAGGGAGCTGCAGGCGCAAGTCCCTTTGAAGACCTTCTTATGGGGGTGACGGGTCTGGGGATCTTGCTCCTGCACTCTTTGGAGCCTTGCTCTTCAGTTGTTTTCAGGCGGAAACTCCTCTTGGATTCGTCTGAGGTGTGCGTGTCCTCTTCTGAGCCCGCAGTGGATAAGGTTTCCGAAGCCCTCCGGCGCTCATCGTCCCCGGAGGACAGCGAAGAGGAGGTCCCGGACAGCATTCTCCTCCTCATCCAGCGACCCTGTTGCTTCTGCACCAGCATGCGCGCCAAGTCCAGCTGCCGGGCCCGCTGCTGGAGACGAGCCTGAGCGGAGAGGGAGGAAGACTGCTCTGAGCCCGTGTCCTCCTCGGAGATGAGCACCGGGATCCGACTGCGGATTCTGGGCTTGACAATGGCTGGTGACTGAGATTCATCCTTCTTGGTTTTCTCACTGGATGAAAGCGGTTTCTCAGGGTCTTTCACTGGGTCTTTCGGTTCCTTAGCAGGTGCGCTAGCTTCAAGGACAGACTCCGACTCTCCAGACTGGGCCAAGACAACTGGGACAAAGTTTTCAGTTTTAGGGTGTTTATCAACCGTCATAGTTACGACCGTCTCCTTTTCTTTAGGAGCCTCTTTTGTCACCGGTGCTTGATCCTGTTCATGGTACTCTACAGGCAAGTCAACTGCGATAGAAAAGGCTTCCCGGTCATTCTCCTTCACAGAGTGACCGTTTGAAGACATGACGTTGAGGTGGGATGTCTCCGCAATATGGACGAAAGTGCGCTCAACTTTGGTGAAGGGAGGCGACGCGGGAGCGATGGGGGTGGAGGGCCTCAGATCAGATCTGAGGGCCGGGGATAAGCGTCCAGTTTCCAATGACTCAGGCTGAATCGCCTCCCCGACCAATAGGCGGTCGGTACGAGAATTCAGCGCGCACGGCGTGGCCAACTCGCCCTCGAGAACGTGATCCCCACCGGAGGGAGACTTGCGAGTGTCTCCTGGTGAGAAGAGAACCAAGGTTTTGGATGCATCCTCCAAGTCCGGGTCTGCGTCAGCAGCCGAGGCATGTTCCCTCTGGCCCCTCTGGTCCTCAGCCATCAACGTGGAAGGCGCAGCATCCTGACTACGTTCGGTGCTTTTCTGACTGGCTTCGCTGTTGGACTCGCTCTTCGTCACATCGTCGTCTTTTGGCCCCGGGGGTTCGGGGACTTCCTCATCCGGTGTGGCGAAGGCCCGGCGCTGAGGCAGCGTCCCAGTCAACATGACAGTGAGGAAGTCGGCTCTTTTGGCCTGCAGCTGGGGAAGGATATGGAAATGCTCCTTGTCATCGCTCTGGCCCTTCGTTCGATAGTCTGGAGAGGGTGGTGACGGGCCACTTGACTCAGTAGGCGACAACAACTGGAAAAAGCAGAAAAAATACTTTTAAAACAACTAAGTCCACTTCATCCATGCAACTCTGAATCAAATCAATGACAAGATTTTTTGCTGATGAAGCCACTACGGCTTTGAAACAACAAATACTTGTAAACTACTATCATAAACATATAAAAATACAATCTAAGGATTGAAGGAGTTTTTTGGACAAATTTAACTAAATATCTGATAATCAGCTCAGAATGAATAAATCAATATTTAGAATCATCAGGTTTTTTGAATGCCGGCAACCACTAATACCTATTAAATGAGTGGATTTTTTTTGTTGCTTATCGCGGGGTCAACAAGTTTTTTAAAACGAGCGACGATATCTTTCAAGTTTTCGCATAAAAAAGGGTGTACATTGATGTTAGAGGGTAAGCTGTAGCACTCCACAGTGCTTTTTCGGACCGACCTTCTTACGATGAGAGATAGTCTGCAGCTGATATATTTGCCCCCAGAACCATTTTATTGTAATTTTGGTTGTACACAAGCTTTTCAAGATTGTCTTGATTACATACATCAATATAAAAGGCACAAAAAATGCATTGCAGTTTGTCCTCAGACAGCACAGTCTGATATCAGCCAATTTTCAAGTGTTTCCCGTCATAAAGATTTAACATACAGCCTGTACATACATACTAAATTCTGCTAATTATCATGCTATTGGAGATTAATTGAATCACTTTCTACATTTCTGTATATATGTACACAGTAGCCATTTGAATTTACAAAAAAAAAATCTAAATACATGCTTTACCTGTAAAGTATACAAGCAGTACTGTACAGACTTAATGTGGTAAAAAAAAATAATTACATGTTTTTACAGAAGTGAAAGACACTCACGGATCATGACACTAAAGTACCACTGTGAGCTCTTCAGTCTTTTTTTATGTTCAACTTTTGCCTGTTATTGTCTGCAGAGGTCAGTTGAGAGCTGTTTGCTTTGTGGTTTAATTAGCACAAAGACAACAATTTTGTGGAGGGATTTTCTGCGACTGATGTGGTTACCGAACCGTTAATGTAAGCATACAGTCTAAACAAAACTAGCACAGATGAGGTCTTAACCTATGAAGACAAGACATTCTGTTCTCTCTATCTTTCTAAAGACACATTTTCTGTACAAGGTCACCCTGTTACTCCTTAAAGACAGACGTATCGAATAAGTAATAAATAATATGTTTTTCTGGAAGAAGCACGGTACATATTTACGACACTTGACATGTGATTGACAAGTTTTAAATGTTTAGATGCAGACTGTGAAAACAGTTCCATCTGTCACAAAAATTCAAAACTTTTAGAGGCCTAAAAATGTGTACTATAACCACAAAGAAGAACTGATACATCTAAATACTGACTTTTTACAAATAATTAAATAAATCGAATTGAAGTGCATCCATCCATTTTGCTATATGAGCAAGATAAGGGGTGTTTCAAATTTAAACAGGTTAAATTGAATCAGTAATAAATATGCATTTTTTTGCCTGTGCAACTCAGGTAATACAATTAGACCAGCTCAACACTCCATACAAAAGAAAATGTGAGAGATACAATCAAAAAGGCTTTTTCCTCATATTTCCACAATGAAAGATTGAATTTGTGCAACTTTGGAAATATGTTCATCTGTTGGCCATTTTGTTTTTAGTATATTTAGTAATTTGACTTACTCTACAAGAATCTGCTCACATTATGACACTTAGAGTAGTCTAAAAGCCTCGGACACCTAATTTTGTTTAGAGTGTACTGCCCGTTCACCATGTATTTTCAATATTCTGTATATGTTGTCTTTGTAATTCTTGGCCAAAATAAAAATCCGTTGACTAGAATGAATGGATTACAAAGTTTAACATACACAGAATTTACTTTTAGGGGTTGCTGACCAACAAAACAGCTTTGAGTCAAACACAATTTCAAAGAAACATTGCCAAATGTTTATAGTGATATAGAATAAAAGTATGATAAAAAAAAGATCATACAATTTACTGATTGCTACACTTAATCTCTATACTGTATTAGTAACATCTAACCAGTAGGAACATTTGTTATAACAGCAAAAATTGTTATGTCAGGCTCATCCACTAATTAACCAAACACTGGGTGTAAAAAAAAGAAAAGCTGTGAGCAGTTCTGATCCGTGAGTATCTCATTAAGACCCCTATGAATAATGAACAAAAAAAATTAACATAAATTACAGACCTCTTTCAGTTTGAGGTTTATATCCACTGTGTAGTTGTGTTACAGAACAGTGCCGATTTGAGCCATTATACAGTAAAAGGTGTGTGTCATACAAACAGCAGATCTCATGCAAAGTGGAGACAGTCAGCAGTCAGTGTTTTAGTATTTTGATGACATAATATCATAAAAGCCGCAGATCACCCTCTAAATCTTTGTGTCCTCAGCAGACTGAGCCGACTGGGAGCTTTCTGCCACCCGTTAGTGACTGAATGTGGCACTGCCTTCAAGGCAACGCTGGACAAAACGTGTGTATAAGCGACAGTCTTGTGCAGTAGGATTTATCGTTTTGCTAGCAAGCAAAAATAAAGTTCAAAGATAGCAGCTCGTCCACTTGATTATTGAAGTGGTTGGATCATAACACTAAGCAAAATATAAAAGGACTGAGGCAACCTGAACTCAGAGGGAGGCAGCAGGAAAAGCAAACTGAGGCTGTCTACTCATCACACAGAAGCAATAAGAGCTTAAAAAAAGAATGCTTAATGTACAAATACATGATTAAGCAAGTGGTGCATATTTAGGTAGTGTAGCCCTTTAACACACTGAGAAAGCAACAGTTTGGACTTCAGTGCACAAAAATGGAATACAATGGATTAAACTATATATATATATATATATATATATATATAGATGTACGCACACACACACTGTTGCTTTGGGGTAAGCAATTTTCACATATTATTCCAAATTTCCCCACTATCCTCACTTTCTTCTCAATTTCTTCCTCCAGCTGAATTGAATGATTGAACGGACATAGAGATGCTTAATGACGTAATGTGCCATTCAGTGGAACATCAAATTATCATTATTATAACCATCAGTAGATCTTGTAAAGATCACACACTCAAATGCTCCTCATCTCTTATTCTGGGTTCTTTGGTTTGGCCCACCCTTTGCCTCTTTCCTATTTACAACTTCACCCAAAAGTCATCAGATGAATCATCTCCTGGAATGGAATGATCGCATGTCTTAACGGGAAAATAGATTAACCAAATAATTTCTCACAATCAGTTATGAGAAGTTTTTCTCTAAAATATCCTCCAACTTCAACAGCTGTGATAGTTTTTCTGAACCCCAGGGTACAGAAATATTCAAACTCTTCTCTGTTTGGGTCTTGGCACATTAAACAGCTGGTTATGTTTAATAAAAGGCCAAGATTTTGACCAGTCCGTCCATACCCACTTCTTCCATTACAGAAGATTGTGGCTCTGGGGAGTGTCACAGTGAATCATAACTAGGCTTAACGATAAACTTCTGCGTCAAATAACTGATGGAATTATTCTAATAGAAATTTTCTTTTTCTAGATGGTGCATGCATTAGTTGGGGAAAGCTTAATGAATAAATGAGCAAAAAAACAAAAGTAAACTAATCAAACAATAAAATACTGTCTACAAAAAAGTATTTGAAAGGCCTTTTTAAGATTCTGCTGAAGAGCAGGGCATTTGTGGAAACATCATTCATACTCAGTCTGTATATTTTATCAGGAGTCTCCTAACAGATTACATGTAGCTAGTATGATTATAATATATAATATCTGGATGAAATGCTAAAATAAATTATGCAAGAATAAACACAACAAGTTTCTGATTGTTTTCCAAGGCTCAGCAAAACATTGCTTTAGATTTAAACAACTGTTCAAGCCGTAGGGAGACATAACTGTTGCAAACAGTAGTTTTTGTGTCACATTACAATCGAAAAGGACAAAAAGGGTCTTTACAGTGTTTAATTACAACCCCTTAATTGTTACTACTGCATTTAAATTCTAAAATCTTCCATCAAGATAAGTATTCTTTCTTCCACAATGCTATTGGTCATGTTTCATGTAATTTTTCTGAAAAATCTGGATTGTCCTCTCCTTGGACTGTTGTCAGATAAGCTGCAGCTATGTGTAAATTCATTTTTGAAAGAAACTAAAAAGAAAAAAAAGAAAATCCATCTAAAAACTGAGGGTATGATTTAGATATATGTTTAAAGAAAATGTTGATCACCTCACACTTCAAGCATTTCTTTAAAGCAATCCCCTTTTCGTGTTGATTATTGCAACAACATTTTGCATTCATATTAGCCTCAGCCCTAACCTGCTCCCTGGGCCAGCCTACTCAGTAGTAAAGTGCAAAAGTAAATTTCAGCAATTAGAAATCAGTGATGGAAAAGGAAGCACTATTAACATAAGACATGGTTTGAACACTGCTATAAGAGCAAGGAGAATCTCACATACAACCATTACAAAGTCTATTTGAATAGCTTCACAGTCAACTGGAATTCTTAAAAAAAATACAAAACAAATACATATGTAGATAGACACCTATCTATCTATATATCTATATAATCCTGTTACCACCTAAAACAACATGCAAAGAAACATTAGTATATTGCCCATTTTTACATGACATGGCATATTGGTGTGGTTGCAAGTTCAAAGTCTCATACAAATATCTTGTCTGTAAGACATATCTAGTTCTGTGGGTGACGTGCAAACTAGAGAACCAGGTGATAATCATGAGCCTGTAAATGAACAGCAAATCAAGCATAGTTTCTCTTTTAGTAATCAGTCTCATCAAATCAGCATGAACCCGACTGAAGTGAAAAACGGTGAAAAATTTGCCAGGAGTCTATTATAGATTAAAAAAAAAATCAAACAACAATGACAAAATATCACATAGTCTCACCACACAGCCAACTATCACTGCAATCTATTGCATGCTCCTCTGGACACCTATCACTTCAGACGAATACACTTAAACATAAACCTGCTGGTGCATCATTGTCTCCTCCCCATACTGTAACATTCGCATAACAGTGTTCCTATGCATTCAGAGAAGTTATAAAATAATAAGATTGCTACTGATATTATAAATAGAAGAGGTTCCCCTATACGTCCTATGGTCATTAAGAATAATGTGGCGTGGCAGTAAAGCCATTTGACAATGTCTTCCTCTGGCTAAAACTCTGATATATAACATAACGTGCATCCTCAGTCCAGCAACTGTCCGAAGAATGAATGTTTTTTTTCTGTCAGTGCATAAAGATATAAGCAGCCATTACTTGGGGGCACTAGTAGAATCAAATGACAATGTGATTAATTTGATTAATGTAACCAGAGAATGCTCACATATCCAGTCTCTGCAATTTTCAGGCTGACTTCACACTGAGCAGTCATTTCAAAATGCTCACATTACTCTTTTATGACCAAGCCTAGTCTGTATAAAGGTAAAAAAGCAATTTGCAATCTGGGCCCAAAACCATTCGAGCAGCTTGAAAAACACTTAATGTTACCGCCTATAACACAAGTGCATCTGACCACTATGAGAACAAATTATTTCCGAGTCGATGACTGGGATCACCAAGACTGGAGGCTGATTTACATTATGAAGATACACACACAAAACATCAATACCAAATACCATTCTATTCAAATGTTTAATTCAGAAGCGCAAATGCTAATTTTGATCACTTGGACTCGTCTTCTGATTCTAATTTGATGACAGGTCAGTAGATGCCATCATACGTCAGAGAACTCAAACTGCTGGATCCACTGATCCACATGTTGGGTAGAGTACTTGTGTACACAAAATTGATCCTGTTGCCAACAGACTTGACGTTACTCCCTTGCGTTTCTTGCATTCTTGTACAATTATATGCCTTTCAAGTACTGATATACGGCTAAGAGGAGTTACCCTTCAGGGATTTATCAAGTCCATCAAATGTTTAAAGAGTTAAGATGTGTTTGGTAGAAGTAAACAGGCATGAAACAAAACATTGCAGTTGCAATATGCAACCTTCTATTTGCCCGTGGACAGGCTCCACAGTTCTGATCTGTGCAACTGACCAGCATGATTTGAAGTTGAACCAAAAGTAGAAGCGCTTCACTTTCTTTTTGGGTCCATTTTATCAGGCTGGCTTGAAGTGTGCATTGCATTTCTCAGAAGACCAATGTTGGAGTACAATGACATAGAACAATGTTCTTAGATGTTAAATTCTCTACAATGAAGTGCTTGCATCCCATCACTATTTTTTAAGCCATAACAAAACAAACAGTCACCAAAAGTGCTAAAATGATTTTCAAGACTCAAACAAGTGATACAGTGATCACCTGACAAACTGATTTAAAAACCAGAAAAAAGGCAAAGAATACTGTGAGATTTCCTATTCTAATAAGCCATAGATCGTCAAATGCTTTCTACATGCTTAGAGCTGTCTCCTTATCGGAATATTGTGAAAAATCAGCAATTGCTACATTCGCATAAAAAAAATTCTATTACTTTGACTTATTGGTTAAGCATACACACACACACACACACACACACATATATATATATATGATTGTGTGTGTGTGTGAGAGATTTGTTGTGTAAATTAATTTGGCTTTAATGGTTAAAATGAATGTTTTAGCGCATGTTTCCCTTTACCTTTAGATACATTTCATGATTTTAGGATATAATGGTGACATTTTTACAGTAATAAATATGACATAAAATGTGCGAAATATTTTTATTCCATTTTATGAAATGTGTTTTATGTATTCACTCTTTCCAATTATTTTTGATAAAGACTGTTATGATTTCAGTGTATTTTCTTAGAAATAAATATGTACACTCTAGGCATCTAAAGTGTACAACTACTAAAGTTAGAAACAATTTTTTATCCTAAAAGGCGTGATTAGAGATAAATGTTCCAAACTTTATTAAAACTAAGGGACATCTTTTCAAACATGAATCTCTTCATACATAACCTTCAACAAAATGAGAAACAGGGAACAATGGTCTCTGATCTCTGGTACTGTGCAGGTGGAGGCATGTTGTGAAAAGGCAATGTCATATTGTGTAATGAGCGTGATAAATAGACTCAGGACTCTAGTTGCAAAAAACTGGATCGTTGGGACGGCCCGCATTCCTCGACGATTTCTCCATGATTTTAGCTGAAAAAGATGAAAAAAATGGTGCAAAAATTGAAAAAAGCTTAACAGTCTATTAGCAGCTCCACCCAGTTTTCATACTCTTCTTCACATTATCGAAAACATTTTCCAACAGCAAAGCTGTGGCATGTGCAACATCAGCTTTGCGGTGAGGCTTCTTTGAGTTTATTGCATGAAAAATATTTCCAATGTTTCGCACATTCTCATCCTCCTCTGATCCTTCTGCTTGAAAAGAAGTTTGTAGAGACACTGAAGTGTAAAAATGTGACAATATGTGGGTACCAGCACAGCAGTGCCGTTCTGTGCGAGTGATATGGCTTGTTTTGTGATCTGGCTTTCTGTGTGCTGTATTTTTTTTTTTGCTTTTTATGCACATGTAAATGCAAAGCTGGACAGAGGAACATGCAAAACTAAATTTCTTAATTCCGACTGAACTTCTTCTAGGTATGCTCCTCATTTCTGAATACCTGTGTATTCCTAAATGTCGAAGTTCACCGGCAATGCTCTGAAGCAAAATACAATTAAATCACTGTCTGCCTTAGGAGGACTTTAACTCCACTATAGTTCTTGGCCTTTCTTTAACTAATACTCATTTAAATGTCAAAGATTTCTTGAAGAATCAATAATAAAACAACTACCTTTCAGAACAACTGCCCTTCAAAAATATAACTGCACGTTCAGTGAACTACACTGTATCGGTACAGGTTATATAATGGAGCACCAGAGTAAGATGGGGAGTGGGTGAAAACAGGTCTTGAAAAGTGTCTGACTAACCCTGCATCAAGTTGTTTGTGTTTTTACAGATAGAGTGTCTGCGTGTCATATTTATCTGACTATGTATCTATGGCTGTACACGTTTGTGTTTTGTATCCGTACATGTGTTACATGTATGTGTGTACTCCGAGTCCATTTTTCTTAGTCTTCTCAACTGCTGTTCTTGTTCATGAGCTTAGCTAGCATCTGTTGCACTCTCGATGCATTTAGGATGGACTGTCTGCTTCGAGGGCTGCCTGGTGTCGGCAAAGTGCCCGCGTGTCGTCGTCGGGCCGACGATGTGCCGGGAGTGATGTGGGCAGGGCTGCTTTCGGCGGAGCGGCTCCTCTGGATGAAGCTACCTCCCCCGTGAGGATAGTGCTCTGTCTCCAAGGTGGAGGAGGAGAAGACATAGGAGGCCAGCCTCCTCAGCTGATTTGGACGTGCTTGGTGCCTGTCGTCCTCCAACTGCAAACAGTCCAATCAGAGAAAAGGAGGGAGGTTACGGATTGGAAGCTTAATCCACATAAAAAATACAAAGTTTTCCTTACAGCTAATCCCAACACTCTGATTTGGCTTCCTGCCCTTGTCTCCACTCTCTCGCTGATAGACATTAGAGATGAGAGAACTGATTAGTGCTCACACATCTAAAGCCTTCAGCTGATTGGTCAATGTTGACAAAGGGAGGAGCCTGGGAAGAGAAGCCGAAGGGGTGTTGATAATCTGGCATTCACTAGTTACAGCTAACAAATTCTAGTTAGAGGCTACAAAAATATGAATCCTAAAAGGTCAGTAGAGCTGATAAACATATTAGCTGTGTGGGGTGCCAGATTAGTCAGACTAGCATCCCTATATCTGGAAAATGACGATGAAAATATTTCCCCCCTAAAGCACCTTGTTAAAAGAATACAAAGTGACCAGCATGAGCAGTGCAAACATTCTATATTACTAGTTAATAACAGTCTGAGCCTTGAGCAAATTGAGCTTTTCATTTCTGAAGGAAAATTTACCACTGGAGATGCAAAAAGAATCAAGAGAACTTAAAATAGAGATGGAGTCAGCAAGCACACAAAACACAGACACACAACGGAAGGGAAAAGGGAAGAAATCATGTCTAAACAGAAGGAAAAGCAAAGGGAGGAACAGAAACTAAGTGAGAGAACAGAGGTAAAGGACTATTCCTAAACTGTGCTTACCCCGAAACATCACTTTATTTCTTCTTGTGTTGTCCCAATGGCACCCTCGCTCTTTTCTCTGTCTCCTCAGGTGAGTCAAACTTGACATACTGTGTACTTTTAAAGCGATAGATTGGGGCAAAGGCATCAGAAGTTATGTGGAAGTGGAAAAAGAATTGGAGAGGAATAAAAAATAAAGATGGCAGTCCTCAATGGTTGGCAGCGCACAAGCTTGTTCTGGGGCTAGTGTGAGAACTGGTGCAAAAATCAAAGCAAATAAAAGCAGAGCGTGCTAAAATGTCACTAAAATGGATTTTTGCAGACGTTTTTCGCAAAAATTAGGCTTCAGACGTTGAGATTTACGCTAAGTACGCAAGTGACAAATCAGTGATGGTGCTAAAATGTCCAGCCTTTAAACAGAAGCCACCAATTATGGAGGACAAAACCTGATTGTTAAAAAAAAGTGCCTGAATAAATAAAATGGTCACATAAATCTAAAACTTAAAGGAAAAAATGGATAAGGAAAAAATGATCACCACATCCATGAAGCAAATCCTTCTGAAGGAAAATTAAATGGGAATACAATGTAAAAACAAAGTGAAATTAAAGGGTTCCACATTAATTTCCCAAGAGATATACTCTTGATAGGTCTACTGACATTCCCTTTCTCTTTTCTTTGTGGACAAAATTTCCACATGAAATTTCACAAGCAATAAAAAAGTACTACGTTTCTGCTGAGGGAATAAATCTTTTCGATTTTGTGTTGTCTCTCAAAGACTTATGACTTATTTTGCCATTTTATTTGTTTTATTTTCCTGTTCGATCCCTGCCTAGTCAGGTTTAGTCCTCCATTACAAACAAGTAATGTTAAGAGGTTCTTTTCTTAAATTGTCTTTTTTCAATTTTTCATTTTATTTTATTTGAGACATTTTTCTCCTGAAAACAAAACAAAACATCATCATCTGTCAGGACTTTCCCCTACATTCATGTGACAATCAACTACTTTAGGCCTAACGAGCTGATCCAGTGTAGTTAGAAATAAACATACATGTGTAATGGTTTCAGTTAAACCTTGCCGTCACTTCATACTATGTCCAGATGATACACCTTAGTTTAATTATGGTTCCGTGAATTGTTTTCGTGTTTTGTTAGGCACTTGTTATAGAACATGTTCATCTGAAACAAATAATTATGTTTCACATGAATCTCAGTGGGGTTGAGTATTTGTAACAAATAAAATCTGGTTTATGCTTCTTAGATGGACTTAAGGCTTCTCACGTTTAGGAATTATTAAAATATTTTTTTTGTAGTAAGTTGAGTCATCTTTTACCAAGTCGTCATGGCGGGTGTTTCATGTATTTTCCATGAAACACCAAACCATGAAGAGTGTATATTTCATTCTGATGAACTGATGCAATCAATCTACAATTGCTGGAGAATCTCATTGGCACTTGATATTCCTTTTGAGTTGGATTCCTAAACAAACAACAAAAAATGGTAATTGACCCAAAAGTACTAGGCTTCTCCCAAAAACATGTAAGTACACAATGATAAAACTTTGCCTACATTTTAATGAGCGCATATGTATCAACAATGGACATTTGGAAATGAAATTTGTTGGTTATATTAGAAAACTGTGTTTGTCTACAAAATCCTGAAAGACACTCTACTAAGTCAACACAGTTTAAAAGAACTGCTTTAACTTGAATGTCAAATGATCTCACTTTAACTCCGTCTGATATTCTAAGCAAGTCCAACTGTTAAGGTTACCAAAGTGCATATCCAGTAGCAATTTCAAGGGAATATTAGTAACAATGCACAAGTATAAGTAGTAAACGATAATACATAATATCTGCAAAAATTCAATACCCAATACTAAATGAAGCACACTGAGGATATATTCCAACAACAAAGACCATCCAGTCCATTTTTATCAACACCTCAAAGTCAAAATAACCAGACAGGAAATTGCTGGCCATTCACTCACTGGTGCCAATTCTTTATGGGAACACATTTCAGAGTGGCAGAGACACAACGACAATTACCATACTTTTTAGACCCTCCCTCACATCCATCTTTCTGTGGTTTGTGCAAATGCAGCAAGCAGTAAGAACAAGCTGCTGATAGTTTACTTGTTCTGAAATGGTCAGTGACCAGTAAAAGCATTTTCTCTTTTTTTCCAAATATTTCAGAGTTGCTCCCAGTCCAAGTATGAAGAATATTTATATAAAGAAAAAAAAACATAAATTTTAAACTAAAGCCATAGTACCTTCATTGTGATACAACTGTTTCCTTGAGGAAAAGTTTAGCCATTTCCATTTTCACCTGAGAGTTGAACCATTCTTATGCGGTTTCAATATCTAAACCTGACACAACTATACAACAATGAGGCAACAATGTGAAGAATCCACAAAATAGCATGCCCTCAAATTAATTTTTGAGGATTTATTGCTTGGTTAGACACCAACAATTTTTTAGAAGATATGTCACGCAAAACAAAGAAAAATGAAAGTAATTGCTCGTTGTTATTTCCCCACTACCCCCCCAGATTATCAAGCCATGCCACTTTGATTCGTATGTATTAAAACATCATCAATATTTTGAGACAGCAAACAAAATAGCTGCAGACTGGATCAAACAGGACATGTTATAGTCCTCCTGTTTCACATTCATTCCAGAATAAAACAATGGTCCAAAATAACACTTATGGGAAAAAGCAAATGGATGGAAAAAAATTTGAAGCTCCGACCGACAGCAAGGACAAGATAACAGCACTGTTTTGGAAGTTGAGCTGTAGAAATAGCTTTCTTTTCACATAGAAACATTCAGCATTATTTAGGATTACAATAATGCTGAATGTAACAATAGTTAGTAGATCATAAAGACACTGAACCCATTTGACCGAGTGGACTGTCACTTTGCATTGGTTTGACAATAAAAGTGCATGCAAACCCAAGACCATAATGTTCATAAAAAATATAGATACGACAATTTGAGATTAAAGGTTATTGTGTCACCATTTGGCCCATTATACATACACATAGATATACATATACACATATACAAACAACACGCACACACACACATATATATATAATTGTATATATATATATATACATACATACTTTTTTGCCACTGAACACGTTTGCAAAAGAAGACAAACTAGAAAAAACCTTCTATGGGGCGACTGAGTTTTTAGTTAGTTGTATTTGACTACATCTCCATTGCAGAGCAATGCTGCCACAAAGCTACAGACAAAATCCAGCCCGAGTCAATCTGAGAGAATTTGAGAGACCAGTTAACTGCATAAACAACTTCACGCATGTCAGCGTGCCGAGGCATGGTTATGTCATCAGCCTTAACCCTTCACACAACAGTGCGAAGACAGCTTTACTGCTGACTTAAACTCTCAACTACAGCCACTTGATGAAGGAATAAAACCTGAAACACATACTGAAAACTAATGACACATTTATAGAAACTAAGGGGGAAAAAAATCACTGATCAAGCTGGATTTGTCCTTTCCTGGTAGAAAAATGGTCCAGCTACACCTCACTATCACAGCATGCTGTACTACCATCCAATTATCAGAGTGAATTTGTAAGGCAGCAGATCCACTCCACTAATCTGTCCACCAACATAAGGAATCAGAGAGCCGACCTCTCCTCTGTTTGAATAGCTGGGCCTTACCGGTCTTTGAGGTCCAGTTGGCTCCGACTCTCTCCGACGAGGCCGCCCTGACGGCAGGGAGTGACAAGGCGACTGTGCGGGGCTCCCGCCACTCCTCCTTGATGTTTCTTCCTCAGTTAAGGTTAGCATTCCTCGGCTGCTTTCTCTAGTGTGAGACTTTGGACGGACCACCAACTCCCCACCTGCGGGAAATACAGCTGTTAAACATTACGCAAGCTCTAATGGACGACACCTAAAAAAAGGCTCAAATGATAACTTCTAGAAAAACAGTCTCAATTATTTTCCTGTTTTCCTGTTAGGGAAAGAAGATTGCATTTGTGCCTACGTGCAGGTGTGTGTGTATAAGGTTCAATATGCATCCAGCCTGTGTACCACTTATTCCCAACGGGGCTGAGAAGGGGGCTGCGACCAATCCCGGCTGACAATGGAGACAGGCTAGACGCTGGACAGGTCGCCAATCCATCGCAGGCCCATACAGATACAACCAACCGCACACACTTACATTTACTCCTAGGGCCAACTCGAGGTGCCCAATTAAGCTAACATGCATGTTTTTTGATGGTGGGAGGAAGCCAGAGTACCTGGAGAGAATCCACGCAGACACAGGGAGAACTTGCAAATCTACACAGAAAGGTCCTGGTCGACCTGGGGACTCAAACTAGGAACCCACTTGCTGTGAGGCGACAGTGCTAACCACACCGCCTCCTTTCCATATGCAAATCTTATTTAAAAAAAACTTGTATTGAGCCAACATGATGCATGTATCATTTTTCCATCACATCTGTTATACATTTAAGACAGGGATGTGGACTTTGCAGTACTTGTCAATTTTTCATAGGGGTGTAATAATGAATTATTTGGCCCCTAAAAAATAATGCATCTTTCAACCAAAATACCCTATGCACATGTATCAAAATAAAAGATTCTCAATTTGAAACATATACTGAATAAATAGTATGATGTTCAGAGTAGTATTTTCAACGTTTGAAGCCTTGCTGGAAAACTGACTTCCCTTCAGCATTTGTCTCACCCACTTTCCATCAAAAGTTCCTACCTCCAGCCCGGAGCCTTCTTCTTTCCTCTTGTTCCTCCAGTGGGCGGAGCTCCTCTGGCTCCTCGTCAGTAGTTCCCGATGTGGTTGGATGGAAATCCCTCAACTCTGCCTCTTTGTCAATGATCACCCACTCTTTGCTGTCAAAGTCCTCCTCCTCAGCCAGAGGGACCGAGCGGATGAAAGCATTGCTGTGTGCCTCTTGGTCAACAGATGCCACTGACATCTCTTGGCGCCCGCTGACCTGACGATCTCCACGGCAACCAGGATCGACCGACAGCATTTGAGCTGGCTGAGAGGAGTAGGCGTGGCGGGATGGAGATCCCAGGATGTCCATCCTAGATCTGGAAGACACACACGTTAAGGAAGAGATAGAAGAAAATATGACCATTTGCACCTTAAAAAAAAGAAGCATTGATTAAGTAAAGCTAGATAAGTATTGTTTTAATTCATTTCTAAATCTAGTAAGGACCAATAGACCTCTATTGACAAGTCAATGATGGTAAATTCAAGCTTTAAGTCCTTGGTTACCTATTTCAAATAGAAATCCAAACACAAGTTACAGTAAAATAAAATGTATAATTTTTACTGAATAGTACTGTACTGTATTGTATACACAATAAATAGGGTGAATTTCAAGTCCACTTTAGAGTCAGTCGAAGCAAGTTCTGGTAAGATTTAAGGCTCTAAGTATTGTGCCAAATATCACATGAAATCTTTGTTCTGTGCAGTAGAACATATAATCTTGAGAATGTTTCATTTCAATTTTAGTTTTAAGTCTTTATTATGGAAAAGTGACCGAGTGTAGAAATACAGGAATCAGTTGATAAAAATTCAATTAAAAATCAATTTTAATCTCTACATCATCTGAAAAGATTTTTGTTATTGACTTATTTAAAGTGTGATTGTAACACTCCTTAATATAAAACTATTCCTTTTCCAAACCACCCCAGTACTTTTTGTTTGTTGTCACCTCTGTCCATAGGCGTCCGCACGTCCTTCACCAGCGGACATCCGTTCAGATTCTGGGCTGTTCACCCGGCGGTATCGTAACGACCGACCCTGACCTGTCGGTGACTCTGGGGCTCCGCCTCGAACTGGCGACACTAGACATGCCCCTCGACTTGCCTCTTCTTCCTGAGCTCCCTGAAGGCAGCCAGCAAGAGAGGATGAATTTAAACACTCTGGAAGAACTTGTTATTTTGGTTAAACAGTTAGGTGGATCAGCCTTTCACAGACACTACAATTACAAACAGTTATACAAATTAAAGTCACAGAGAGCTTCAATCACATTTACTGTATCAGTGATTGAATATTTCCAAAGACGGAAACCTAAACACTTCATGATAAAATAGTACTTCGATGGAGCACTTACATTGGAGAGATAGAACAATGTGAGACCATTTGTAATATTAAGAGAATTAAGACACCCCACTCTAAACCATATAAGCTGGATGTCAAAATGTTTGTTAGCTAATAGTTTAATCTGTTGTGTTGGCAAAGCATCCATCTATCCATCCATTTTATGAACTGCTTATTCCCAAATGGTTCGTGGGAGTACTGGAGCCTATCCCACTTTCCAAAAAAATATCACTGCATTAGCACTTGTTAGACATCTCATTTTCAGCACTTACTTTGTTAAGGCTTATCCTGAGTCTGTTACGGTTGAAGTCTGTGTCCTCCCAGGCTTCTCCTGACTCTCCAGCATGCTGGATGACCGCCTCACCGGGCGGTCGACTGGGTGGTGGAGGAGGAGCGTTTTCCTGATCGCTAAGATGTTCGTCCTGCAGAACATCGTCCGTATTTTCCCTTTGCGGGTCTCCAGGAATCGGCGTCACAATGGCACTGCAGACCCAAAAAATATCCTCATTAATAAAATATTTCAGAAACTATTAAATGCTTTCATTCTTCAGCTTTTTTTAAATAAGATTATGTTCACAACGTGCTTAATTTGGCAAAGACACAAAAACCACACAAAAATGCAAAACCGAAAAATAATTAAGATCAGAAATGAATCTAGTCTCTCGCTTAGTTCAGTTTCTCACCCTACGATGGCTGCGGTGGGTCGCGTGTTGTGCTGAGGTTGGGTGGAGGCAGTCGTTGACAACGTGACATCACCTCCCCCTTTCTCCCAATCAAAGGGCTCATTCTCAGTGATGATCCGCTCCTTCATGCTGTTCTCAAACACTGACATCAGCAGCTTGCCCCAAGAAAAGAAAGAGAAATCTTAGTCACAATTACTAATGTTGGTCCTGAACCAGGGACTCCTTGTCCTAAGTCTTGCATTATTTACCTGGTAATCTGGTTTGGTATAATAGTCCAGGGCCAGGACATGTTCCAGGAAGGTACTAAACTCTGAAGGCATGTGTTTGAGCAGCAACCGGTGGTCATAACGCTCTTTAATCTGACCAACTTGTTCCTAGAAAGACCAAAATAACCATTGGAAATTGATTCAATCTGAAAAGGATTAAGGTTTAAAAAACTTCTCCCATCTCATAGAACAAAAGGGGCAGTTCCAAATAGACAATTAAACCACTATGAAAAATGACAATTTGTCTTGGGCACCTCTTGGGGAAAAATATTTGCAATTAAAATATGTAATTGTTCTACCTTTGGCACAATGTGTACATGTCAGTTATTGGATAACTGTGAAGGACATATTTATCAAAACACAGCTTTGGTTTGGATGTATACCCAATCTGAACAATATGGTTGAGCACGACTAAATGTACGTCAGAGCTGGGCTACAGGTTGACTAGGCCAGACAATGTTTAATTCTGCTGTTTTAAAAAAAATGTTTTATGACGGATCATACTCTTAAGTATAGCCACATTTACCACAGACACACTGTCTTTCTGTATCTTGAATTGCTACTTTGTAAGAAGGGATGCTGCAGTTCTAAAATCAAGATTTTGTTCGAGAGGAAAATGCTTTATGTTCCAGACTTTTTAAAATCATTTTCTTTTTTATTCATTTTTGATTCTGAAACGAACAAAGGTTCTAAGGTACAGCGATATGAGAAAACGAAAGTATTCTGATAGTCCAAAGTGAGGTTACTTGAAGTCTGGCCTTATGGATAGAGACAAATCTAATCTACCTGTCACGTCTGGGGGAATTTTTGTTTTTTTGTCCTATCTCCATGCTGTCTCGTCACATCCTGGTTTATTTTGAAAGGTTCATCCCCTTGTGTCAGGCCACTGGCACTCCCCTGTGTGTCACATGTCTGCTTGTCTTCCTTGATCACCTCTTGTGTACACCTGGGGTTCCCTTCCCTCATGTGTTTAAATAGTCCTCGTTTCCCCTTGTCTTGTGCCAGTATGTTTTTGTTATTTCGTCAATAGTCTTTGTATCCATGACCTTACTGAGCATTACCCGTGTCCTCGATCCTTGTATCCTAGCTTAAGAGTTATTTTGTGGTCTTTTCCCCTAGTTGTATCTGACCCTTGTGAGTGTTGTTTTGCTACTTTGTTGACATAGCCTTTGTTTTTCCTCGTTTATGAGTGATTATATTTTGATACTTTGTCCACAGTCTTGTTTTTGCCTCGCAAGAGAGATTTTGATTTCATATTTTGTTCATATTCTTGTTTAATTAATTTAGTACTTTCCACTCCTTTTGAGTGCATTTTGTGTTCAATAAAACCTTTTTGTACCACCTCTCTGCACCTGAGTCCTGCCTTGAGTACCAGATCTGACACTACTTGCCACTTTTCAATAAATGCTTCTTTTTGTGTTCTTAGATTGAAAGTAATTCCTTCCTTTACAAAAATGCTGTACACGCTATGAATCAATTCATCATTTGTTCTTTTCCAATGTTGTTTGTTAACTTCCAGTTCGCCTGTGAGATTGTGATGTTGCCTTCGGTTTCCCATCTTGATTTTAAACTAGATGTATTTTCTTTAAGACACTGAAGACTGGTGTATATTTTTTAAAAGATCTTCTTAAAAGCTTAATCTTTGTAAGATTTTACAAATAGCTGCAGAATTTTGTTTCCAGATTCCTAATTTTGTTCAATCTTTTTCCTGACCTGGTCTCTCATTTGTAGATATTCTGTAGTCCTGGTTCTGTAAACCAAATTTATCCTTGAGATCTTGGAAATTTCTAACTGTGCCTTTACTTAATAGTGTATAGTATGTTGTAAGTCCTAAGGAAGACCATTAATTGAATCTTTGGGCATATTGATTTGGTGTATTTGTAATTGTGGGTCATAAGAAAACCCTTTCAAGATTTGAATGTCTTTTTTAAATTGAACTGTTTTACTGAAAACAAAGGTTTTCTATGTGACAGTTTTATTTAGTCACAATTTCTTAAGTGTTTGGCCCTCATAAAAATTAAATAGTGAGCCATTTAAAGTAAAACATCTATCTTTGGTTCTGTCAGTCTACACACATACAGTTTTTACGATGTAGGCAATTTCATGTCTAGTGAGTGTATGTATGTTTTTTGGGATTCAGAACCTAAATCCTGGTATAGTCCTGCATCAAAACCCCATGCACATTATCTGAGTATCTATTAGTTTTGAAGCATTTTGCTCAAAATACGTTTTTTCTTTCTTTTTTTCCTTTTTTTTACAAAGTCATTGTTAGTCAGTTCTCCTCTAAGCTATATCCCTCCATCTTTAAAAAAATGAACAGGTATTATCTTTGGTCATATTACTACTTCCCTTTTGGACAAAGTGGGTATCTATGTTCATATTTTGGGCTGTTAGATTTCTAGCCAAAACCAAAAATATTCTTGTATTGTTTTTGTTATGTATCGTTTAAAAAACTAACATCTTTAAGACCTGTTGTAGTTGTGCCTTATGATTTAGTTCACATTCAGGTAAAACTGCCGGACCTTGTCTTTGATCTTCCGCCATGGCAGTTGCCCAACAGCAAACTCCACCAACATGTAAAACAATGACCAAAGGTCATCATGGCGACCCATTTCCTGTAAAAATACCAGAAAAAACGTTGTTAGATTTAATCCTATCTATGAGTGTGATTTTTGATAACACATACAGTCCTTGAACGTAATTTCTGATTCGATTAACAATGTTATGTGTTGATATATCAAAATAAACATTGAGAGCTATTATTGAGTGGGTAAATACTTTCAAAAGAAGACAACTAGATGATATCTCTTACAAAGTATTAGTCACATCTCAGTAGCAAAACACCATTCATGTTTTTATATGTCATGATTTTAACAAGATGTGAGTAAAAAACATTCACATCTGTTAATCATTCCATTTTCTTTTGCTGCACTGTCCCATTTTGTGTTGATCAAAAGGGCAGCTAAATTCATTAGCCATCAAAAAGAGCACTGACCTTGTTTTTGTGGGCATTAACTGAAGCGTAGCGGACCGTTCCTCTGAAACCAGCAACAGTCCTGGGCTGAACATACAATAACGCAAAGATAGTCAGCGCTCACATTCACAAGCTTTGACATAAATAACTCAACCCTGCAGCTCATGCTAGTATATCATGTACAAGTGCAACGGGTGTCTCTTGTGGTCGAAATAGTCTTACATCTACGTTTCCTAAACTGTTTCACTAATTGATTTATGGAAAAATGGCTACTCTCCAACAACGTCTAGCCCTCGTCAGTTTGCCACATACACAATGCACTTCAGATCTGAACATGGAATGGTACTTTTACAGACAATTACAACAACTTATGAATACTTAGAACTTGAACTGTATATATATATATACATATATATATACATATATGTGTGTGTGTGTGTGTGTGTGTGTGTGTGTGTGTGTGTGTGTGTG
>JABUIW010043882.1:525354-587174 GCA_013363375.1 Menidia beryllina
GTGCGTGTACATACGTGTTTACATATGTGTGCATTCAAAAGCAGTTGTAATTCAGTTGTCAGTGTGTTGTGTGTTTATACAGATATATAATGTAATTACATATATACATATACACATATATATGTATATTCTTATCAACTATTTAAACATTTGATG
Organism: Menidia beryllina; assembly: GCA_013363375.1. Classification (NCBI taxonomy): domain Eukaryota; kingdom Metazoa; phylum Chordata; class Actinopteri; order Atheriniformes; family Atherinopsidae; genus Menidia; species Menidia beryllina. Next base: position 525,511 of record JABUIW010043882.1, read on the forward strand.
ACTGGTACTGTCCCCAAGAAATTAAACTGAAGTTGTTATTCTTCCTTCAATCCTAAATTTCCTGAATTATTTAATGTAAATAGAAAATGGTTAGTTATATATAGTTATATAGTTATATAGTAATGCGTTTAGACATTGCCAGCACCTTTTTTGTTTAACTGTTTCACCTAATTCAACTTTTACTTCAGTGGTCAGCTGATAATGGGGCCATCACCCCTTTATAGCTATATAAACCACTCACATCCCTGGGTACTCATGGAGGTGATGGAGAAACGGATGGCATGCACTTCAAAATCATAAGTCCAAAGGAACTGTAAGAAAAACAAAAACAACACTGAAACATAAAAAGACTGAAATAAAACACATTCAACACTGGGTTGGAAAAATAACTAAACAAATAAAAGCATTTCACAGAACATGAACAAGTTATAAAAAATAAAACACAAACAATAAATGACAGGCAATTAATATGTGCTGAAAATCATATTAACTGTACAAAACTTTGGAGAACAAATATGTATGTTCAAATAAGCATACTCAGGGAGGTGAACTGTTAGAACTGTTTAGTAAGGACAGCCTAATGCTGTGAAAACTAAATAAGGCATGAAAGCTTCTGCTCACCAACTGGATCAAATTGGATTATATTTTAATCTGTTCTGATTGTATTAGTTAACTGATCACTGTATCACTTTACGGCATGAATATCTCAAAACTAGTGAGAAGTAAGTTTTATTGAGCCCAATGAGTGGGGATTAATCTGGGACAGGTAACAAGAATGTAGAATGTTTGAGGAGACTAGGCGATATATACAAATGTTCATTCTCCTTTTTTATTTTAAAGTGACTTTGGATAAAAGCTGCCTGTAAATATGTAAAGGATAAATACATATGTAATTAATGCAAATTTGAAAACAAGATATCCTAGAATTGAATTGGAAAAAGCAGAATCTTAACAAAGACCTGTATGCCATTTCAGTTCCATAAAGATATAAAGATATATTGCTGTGTTTATGACTGGATGTTGAGTTTACCTTTTGGCTATTTCTAATGTTTCAAGTTTTTAATTTTTAAGCATTCTTCTAGTCTGTGCTGTGTATTTTTTCCCTAGTTACGTGTGTCTTGTGTGTTTCCTATAGACTATGCCACAAACCAAGGGAGTGTGTAACAGTGTAACTCTCCAGGGGTAAACCTGATTGTGTTTTACTGGGTTGATACTGGTTTATACCATTACCTCAAGGTGATAAAAATGAATACTTTTTGAAGCAAGAAAACTATTGAATTTAATCCCGCAGTAGCTGCATGTTGGATCATAGTTAACACCCCTTGAAGGGAGAGATGGTAGAGAGATGAGATAGAGCAAATAAGAATAGACAGGAGGAAGGGACAGAACAGTCTGAACAGAGGGGGAGGGGTGTAACAAGAAATGGACAATTTCACACAGATTATTGGATCGAAGCTGCCACAGCTGCAGAACTGGAAGGAGAATGGGACAATTTGGGTGGATGGAAGGGAACTGAGAGAAACAAGCACCTTTAGGACTCTTGCCCAGTGACGCATGGTGAATGCATTAAAAATTCATCTCATTGCTGCAACACAAGCACTGACTGCAGCAGCGGAGGGAGGGGTGGTGGTGGGTGAAGAGCAGAGAAAAGGGGAGAAAAGAAGAGGGAAAGACAGGAGAGCTGAGAAAAAAGGAGGAGGAGAAATTCAATTCAAATTTGGGAGCAAAATAAATGAAGGAATAAAAGCAGAGGTACAGAGGAAGATGAGTAGCGCAGGATGAGGTAAATGAAAGTTGCTAACGTATTCAGATTTAAACATAGCTGAGAGTTTAGTCTGATTGAGAGACAGAAATGAATAAGATTGGTGAAACAGAAAAGCGACCAACAGAAGCAGCTTGACTTAATCTGTCTGAAACTTAAAACATGCCTGTTATAGTACCTATAGTACCTTAGGCCTATATATGTACATGTAAATGTCCTGTATTTAGGCGGAACTGATGAAGCATTTTGACCCTCTAATATTAAACTTCTGTCAACTTCTATAAAATGTGAAGAGATACTTGTATTGATCTCAGTAAAATCCAAATTCACACAACTGATGAAACACAACACAACCTGCAGCAGCGCAGCAAACACTCCCATTTGACATCCCGTCAGATTTTTTTTTTCAAGGCAGAGGACACAGGGTCTGTTTCTGATGAAAATGATAATTCAAGTATCCGTGTGTCTGGTGAATCATTGAACCGGTTTCAAGTTAGAAATAGATGTCTGATTTAATCTTACAACCTTGAGTTTGTTGTTTTGGTAATAATCACTATCAATGATATGAGTCAATATGAGTACACAATAATAGTACAGCACAGTACTTATCATTTTATTGTTTATTTTAATTGAACATCAGTGACTTTGGAAAACCAGTTCGGTCAATTATTAGTGGCTTACAATGCCAAAACAATCAAGTAGCACAATGTAATATTAATTGTATTCTTTATGCACAGTGATAATACTTCATTTCAATCTCATAATTCTATATTATATGTTTGTAACATGTATTATATATTTTCTGCCGGTAAAAATATTCACACATATCATTGACATTGGAGATATGTGGTGTCTGACCTTGTGTTGCATTGATTTTGTGTTGTTTTTCAGCCTGCAGTCTAGTTTCTGTGAAACAGACCAACAGTTTCTTACCGGTCGGACCTCTCCTGTGGTGTTGGTGTACTGTCGTGCCAAACCAAAGTCCAGCATGTAACACTTTCTGTAGGTGGAGGGAAGTCGGCCCATCGCAAAGTTTGACTGCAAGGACAGATGACTTGTCATGAAAACAATGGTCAAATTATATTTCACTAAATTTCACAGGAATCTATCTGTATAATGTTTTGATGAAACTCAAACTAGGAAACATCTAGCTTCTATATTTGATGACAAAGAAAATAATGACATTGACGCTTCTTACTCCAAAGCACTTGGCTTTTTACCCCTCACATAATGAGGATCATACACCCCAGAGGCACAATTGGGTAAAAAGAAAGGAAAAAAGAAAGAATAAAGTCGTAGATATTCTATCCTGTTTTATAAGACAAGAGTGATCAAATGAGGATCATGAAGCATGGAATTCGTGGAAATGTCCTTTAGAATAGATTTCACAAACAAGGAGATACTTAATCTTTTGGCACATCAGAATCAGATAATAATCATAATCATAAGTATCAGGATGTATCAGCCTCTTTTCCACAGAAAGATTCAGGCGGACTTCTAGGATATCGCTGCTTTTGTGGAGGGGAAATGGCCAGAAGTTGTCCACTTCAGGGTTATCGGTTGATTAAGAGGGGGTTTATTCTCGCCATATTATAAAGACATATATAAAGACTTTAATCTCGTAATTAATTCAAAAAAGTTTTTTTTTTAAATGTGGCCCATAATACTCTGTTGTAATTATTATACTTCTTGCTCAAATATTATTAATATCTCTTTTTTAAAATGCTAATCCTGTCATTGATAGATTAATGGAAGGATGCTTGACTGATCACAGAACAACCAAGTCACAAAAATTACCAGTATAATTTGTCACAATAAGAATATCATATCCACATAGAACCAATCAGGTCAAAGACAAAATGTTACTGAGCTCTGTAAAACGTTATCCATCCTTGACAACAGAAATACAAACTACAGAGCAGCATTTTAGCAGAACCTTTGGACTCTTTTTCTTATTTGTTAACGTACCGGTTTTATATCACGGTGCAAGAAACCCACTGAGTGGATGGCTTCAATAGACTCTAGGATCTGTTTCCCAAGTCGTAGGGTGGTGCTCATGGTGAATGTTCCTCTGGGCTGACTCCTCCGTAGGTCGGCCAGGTTTCGACCCTGTAACACCACATAGACCACAATATCCATCCATTTTCTACACCATCTCAGCTGTTATAGGGTGATAGGCAGAGGAAACAACATAATTACTGAAAACAAGTAAACATGCCACCATCACCAGAATAAAAGTTTTTGTAAATCCGGGCAAAATTTTTATGAAAATTAAATTATTTTTATCTCATCCCCTCTGGCCCTTCAAAGCTAGTTTTATTTGGATACATCTATAACATAGTAAAACATGCAATGTACGCTTACTTTCTGGTTACTGGTGTTCTGCAAAAAAAATCTAATATAAAACTGCTATTTCAACGCCTGTGACTGATTGGCCAAATCAAATGTCTTTGAACAGAAGGGAGGCTCAGTGCATAATACCATGCAGTTGAAATGTGAGCTCTTATGAAGTTTTCCCATTAGTGCCTACTTAGCCCTACATGGCTCGGCCTGGCACAGCTCTACATGGTTTAGGTGGTTTTTAATTAACCATTTAATGACCCAACTAAACCTTGTCATTGGACTGCAGTGTTGGCTCGTGTATGAAGCATTTACAATGTGTATGATGACAGAAATAATTAAATCAGACAGCTCGTTGTCCCATTTTTAAAATGGCGTCCAATAGTTTGCCGACTAAGTAGGAACCCCAACTGAGTAGGAAGCCCGACTAAGTAGGTTCTGAAGTTGTAACCGTTTAGAGGGGTCAATTCCTAGTGGAAATGCAAAAATAGTGCCATGCCGTGCTGAGATACTAGCTTAAAAAGGCCATTCGAGACATCTGCTTTTCAGACACGCAAGAAGTAAATTTAAATTGTGATGACATTAAAGAATAATTCAGGTATATAAAAAAACTGACATATTTTCCAATTAAACTGCTGTTATTCCTGTGAGTCCCAACCTTTTTCTCAGTGCCAAAAATTCTTTAGAAGTCAATGTGTTGAATTGTGAACAAATAAAAAGCATTCAACGTGTTTGGGAAAAAGCCTTACGTCTGTCTGTAATCACCCACATTTTGACTCACCTGAAGCTGCATCACCACATAGTTGAATTTGTCATTTCTCCCGCAGCCTATAAACTTGCAAACATGATTTTTACCTACACAAAACAGAGAGAATTAAAGTTATTTCAAACTCTGTTAAAGCAGAAACACTTCTACAAAACACAATAAATGTTTAATAAAAGCATCCTGAGTATCAAATTAATAATATTGAATGTTTGATTGAGACGGGTTCTGCCTTTTTCTATGTTTCGGTTACAGGTAAGTTTTACTTTACTTTGTTAGTTGTGCTAATGATCTGTTTAACAGAAAGCAAAAGACAGTCAAAGAAAGTAGTCAATGAACGTGTGCGCTGAGCATTTAAACACCCAGGACTTTTCAGAGATGCATAGGTTGAGACCATACAGTTAACTTTGACATTAAATACTGAATATCATTTAATTCTATGGAAGCTCCATTGACATCAGGAAAAGACTGGTTATGCCACACTCAGAGCTCTGCCCTTTCATACTGATACAGCCAACCTACCCCTCCCTGCTTATTCTCGCTTTCTCCCTGTAAGAAGCTACATCGAGCCCCCACGGCTTGTTCAGGCTAGCTTAGTTGACAGCTGTATTGTGGGTGATTGACTCCTGTGCACTTAGGCTATTGTGTCAGGAAGCTTGCCAGCAAAATTAACAGGGTACAGCTTACGTGTAGCGATGAGCGAACCCTGGCAAATGGAGTTAGCTTAGAATTGACTCAGGTATGTGTTGCATATATATTCAGCTATGGCTCTGACCATTACCCGCTCCGAAGGGTTAAAACCAAAAGTCAGACACGCAGGCTACCGCCCACACCTGGCATCATGTAGGGTTTCCATCTAAGGCAGGGACCCTCATTGCATGCAGGAGTGCTAAACAAGCCTTGCCAGCTAAACCGCATGTTTGCAGTGCACCTCCACGCCAGAGAAAATTCTGTAAAGGAGGTTGAGAGTGGCAGTGGCTAACAGCCGGGCCCCTGCCTTTCTGGAGCATCTGCTTCGGCTTCACGCAACGTCCAACCACGATCCACCGCAAACTAGGTAGATATGAAGGACGAAGTGTCACCCACAATGCCCACGTGAAATCGGCGGGAGCAGAGACTTGAGACAGAGGAAGTGGAAGGTGATGCCAGCTCTGTCCTCTGTCTCGAGTGATGGGCTAGCACTCAAGAGCAGCTAGGGCTGAAGTTGCCTCTTCAGCAAATAACAATCTGTATGATGTCTGCAGAAGGGTCACTGAAAACCTGAAAAACTGATCTCATCCTGCGCTCCTTGAAGAGAGCAGTCCAGGGCTTGTGGCTGTGTTATGGTACTGTCAGTTGCAGGTGAGAGGTTCATGTTGTTAAATCTCTTAATTACCTCCTCTTTGGTTGGCTATCTTGGTTAACTGATTAATTGTTCTCAGGTATCCCGTAAATAAGTAAAGAAGTAAGCATTTCTGAGGTTTGCATATCGTGGCACAGCTATGAGTTTTAGAGCATGCCATTCGGGCTGTCACTGCCCCCAAAAATGTTCAGAAAGTGCATGGAAGCAGCTCTACTCTCCCCGGAAAACAGTGTCATCAGAATATTTGCATACATAGACGACTATGTAGCATGTTCCCAATAGGGTGAGAAGGCATTTAGGCATTCAGGTATGGTGGTCACCTTATCAATCTCAGGTCAGATAAAAATGTGGGATAGAGCTGTCTTATTCCCGGGCACTGTATTTGGAACTTGGAATAAACTCCTTCACATATCGTATCACGGTGTCAGAGGGCAGAATTCTTTCTTCACCCAATGCAGACATTTTTTCCATTAAATAAAAGGACGCCACGTCCTTGTGGAGACAGACATTTCTAGAGTAGTAGCCTATATCAACGGTCAACCGTTCCCTTCGGCAGCACAGGCTGGCCAAAGAATTAGTCTTGTGTTGCAGCACAAGGCTTCTGTCTGTACGAGCAACTTGCATGCAAAGGACTCTAAACAGGTAAGGAGATTAGTTGTCCAGGGGGAACCCATTGGTGGTGGTGAAAGAAAACTTAATATGAAAGAAGTGGAACAGATTTAGCAGAGCTATAGCCGAGTCGCCGTAGATCTTTGCCTCGTGGGAAAAGGCCTATTGTTCGCTGTTCGTGCGTAGACGCGCCTTTGGAAGTGGAAGCCCTGGTTCATCTATGGCCAAAGGTCCTGTTTTATGCTTTCCCCCTTCTCAGCCTAATCACAGGCCCTTGGTGGCCATCCAAGCACTATGTGGGAGAGATAATCCACATGCTGTTAGGGGAACCATGGCCCCGTCCCATTCCCTTTTGACTTTCTGTCTCAGGCACAGGGAGATGTTAACCACCTCTATCGAGATCACATGGTGGTTGGTTCTTGGCCCCGGAGAGGTAGAGGCCACTGGCCTTCCACCACAGGTCATTGACACTATTCAGAACGCGCGAGCATCCTGGACGCTGTTACTTTGTAGTAGTAATTGGTGTGCACAAAAGCAGTCCATACCTTTTTAGTGCGCAGTCGTGGATGTACTCTGTTTTCTGCGGAATTTACTGGAAAAAGGGAAAGCCTTTTCCACAATTAGGGTTTATCTAGAAGCTATTCCAGCTTGTTGTCTGGGGTTTAGGGACAACCCTGCGGGACAGCACCAACTGATATGTCGTTTCATAAGGGGTGCAAGATGTAAATTCCATGTCTACAGACCTCTTGTGCCATTGTGGGATCTATCAGTGGTCTTAGATGCCATTGCACCACATTCGTTTGAGCCCACTAAGGCAGTGGAAATTAAGTTTATTTCACTATGGCAGCACAGCTTTTGGCTTTTACTATAGCCAAGTGAGTGAGTGATTTTCATGCCTTTTCAATTCACTCCTTGTGTTTGCAATGCACCCTGGGTTTCATTAAGGTGTGTTTGCAGCCCTATCCGGCTTTTGTGCCTGTAGTCATCATACAGAAGCTCCTCAGTGGAGCACTTACTGTTTCACCCTCCTCCATTTCCGTTGATGGAGGAGCAGATGCTAAACACTTTGTGTCTGGTGCAATCCCTAAAGGTTTATGTGGACAGAATAACTAGCATCAGGAAACAGCTGTTTGTGTCTTGGATCACTTATTATGAGGGCAAGCCAGCGTCCGGCCAGAGCTTATCTCGCTGGTGTAGGTGTAGAGGCGCTCATCCCCAGTGGGGGTGCTGAGCTCATTCAACTAGGGTAATGGCCACATAATGGGAACTTTTATAAGGTGGATGTGTCTAAGCCATCCCTGGCTGCTAGTAGAGGGAAAATCTGGTCCTACTTGAGGCCCTTCCCTGATATTGCTGCTCACAGCTTCTGAGATCTTGCAGTTCAAGAGTGGTCCACATCACCGATAGTGAAACACCGAGCCAAGTTAGAAAATGAACGTCTGGTTACTTAATGTAATCCGTAGTTCTTTGTATCCCTAGTTCTTTGATAACAGAGTGACTTGTTTCACCAACACATCCCTCCTTGCATAGGCACTGAAATTTGTCTAGAAGGAGCAGGGAGAAGTAGGTTGGCTGTATCAATATGAAAGGACGGGGCCCTGAGCGCAGTGCAACCAGCTTATCACTGACAGAGGTGATGCCATTGGAGCTTCCCTAATTGGTCACAGCAAGGAGATTCCCCAAAGCGAAAAAAGTAACCCCACATTAGACTTGATCAGTATGTTTTGGCAGGTCATGATTTATTAGAACTATCAGAATGATTGGATGGAAACTGGGAAAATCTTAAGTGAAAAGAATTTTAAAAGCCACTGGTTTTCAAATGGTTACTCTTAAAAAATATTTTTGTCCAGTCGGCATCATTAACAGTGGTTGACGGAAATGGAAACCAAAAAGCTATAGCATATTTAGTCACATGACCCTAAATTAATCATGAGTGGCAGAAATGTTTTTTGCAGAAATAAACAGGAGAATAACCTTTAAGTCTGACTAGGTGGAGTAGCAACTGTAAGACTACCAACTGTGTTTGGTCAGCAGCTCAAAACTAAGTGGCTAAGTTGAAGTAGCTCCAAATATTATTACTGTTCAACTTAGCATTAAATTCAGCGTATGAATGTTGGGTATTTGTTTTCATTATTGGCACCAGTAATGAAACATGTCTTACTGTAATATTTGTACTTAAGAGGACTTACCTGGGCAAGACAAATTGGCAAAGAGTGAATAAATTGTGATATCTGATCATTTTAAAGACAAATGGTGTCTTTCTGAATGTTAAACCCTATAGCTCATGTTTAACCCTTCAGCATCCTGCTCAACCGTTTGGTAGAGAGAGATTATACCTAGTCATAGGTTATACTAGAGGAAATGCACTTACTTAAACAAGCTCTAAAATTATTTTTTTTCTAAGTTTCCCACTTTTAACATTAACTACTGCCAGATCTCACTGTGAAAAGAACATTGATTGTGGTTCTCCACAGTTGCTCCCCAGAAATAGAAAAAGTGCAAAGAAATTTGATCCCACTCTTTATTAAGTGTAGATGTTAAGGGGTAGGGTTATAAATGTGTGAAAGAGTGATCTTTGTTGTAGCTCTCACCCTGCAGCTTCTTAAGTACAGCCACCTCCATCTTTAGCACCTGCTTGGGCTGCTGGGCCGACTCTACCTTCAGTGCCACATTCTCCCTTGTCAGCAGGTCCAAGGCCTCATAGATCTCTCCGAACCCACCCCCACCAATCTTCTTCAGCTAAGACATAGGATGCAAGACAGAGTGTTCGAGATGACCGCATTTTTCTCAGTCAGATGATTAACATCAGGGAATAACACAAAGATCACACAGAACCTCTTAATGCATGTTTTAATCTTATTTGTCTGGTTGCCCAAAATAAAATAAAGTACTTGGTTTTATTTAGGGCGGCTGGTGGTTGTTTCCATCTAAAGAAAACATGAACAACCAAGGGTTTCATTCATTTTTAGTGATCTTTTTCTGTCATTCTGATGAAAAGAAACATCAAAGACATGATATTACATACAAACATTGTATGATGCTTAATTCCATTATTCCATCATTTTTTATTTTCCCTCCTTTTTTCTTATATTTACATCTCCTCATCCTTTAGCCTTTACCCAGCCTTTCAGTTTGTGATGTGTTTGATTTCATCAGTTTGGTGAGGACAGCAGCATGAACCGCGATGAGCAAGCAGCCTACACAGTACACTATGCGACCAGACTGGCAAAACAGGAACTGCAGTTTCCTGACTCACCACTTTCCATCGGTCTTTGACCATGCAGTTTGGCGGCAGGATGTCAGCCTGCTCAGAAGTCCCGTTCATGTTGGCGTTCTCCTGAAGGCCAGGGACTAGGCAATGCATCTGCCAGCTAGACAGAACACGAGCAGCTCCCGACTTAAAAGAGCCATTTATCTGTGAGAAGGAGAGAGGAGGTTAGGTGGGGTTGCAAGAGTGCAGAGACCGAAAAAGCAAAACGGAGCAGTTTATCATCAGTGGAAACTGAAGGTCAAACGACAGTCCAAAGCTGGGCAATCACAGTAGTCCAATATAACAACAGGCATTGAAAATGGCCGACCGCTATCAAAAGCCATACTTCAGCTAGATCAGGCTACAGGATGGAGAGGGTAAGAGGCAGGGGAGGGGTTACAGTTGCAGTTGGCGTTAAGGTGGGGGGAAGGGTGTGTGATGGTATTTGCAGTATCCGGAGCAAATATCATATTTGCAGAGGAAGCAGCTGGATGCTCAGTCAGCATCTTGATTGCAATTGCAGGTTTAATGCTGCAATGGCTCGAAAGCCATTCACTTGAGTGGATTATTGGAGATCAGAATAAAATTGGTATTAGTCCAATGTATGAAATAACTTATATGAGCCTGCCACATGGACATCCCCCAATATGATCCCATCGAAGTCTAAAATAGCCTGCAATTCAGAGGAATATGCCATGTGGTACTTCTTTACATACAATTTCCACCTAAAGCCCATTAACTTGACATAAAACGTTCCTTAGAAACAGGGAATGCACCTAGTCTACATCTGCATCCATTAAAACAAGCTAAACTACAATTATAAGTTTTTACTTATAATTAAAAAACACTCATTTTTTAGGTTATAAGCTGTACTCCATATAAATAAATCCCCCAAAGCAGGAAGTTGCTGACATCATTAAAGAAAGAGACGATGAGAAATGATTTTATGTGATCTTCTTTAATTTATGAGCTTTGGAGATGTATTTTCTTCCATGTTCCAGCATGAACTATCCCTTTTTTCCCCACTTACATAATAAGCATGAGGTGGGTATGGTATGAATATGCATATATTAATGTCAGCAAAAGAGGGAGCAAGTTTTAACCACAACTGATTAGATTTTGTTTTGAATAATCCAATCGAAAAATAATTAAAAACATTGTTCAAGTAAAGGTTGAATATTAAACCTCAATACTCCCAGAATAGATTTGTCTTGTTGTTAATCTTCTGAAAATATCATTTTTGCTTGTAAAGGATAGGAAGACATTTGCAAAAATACCTAAACTTTTGAAGCAATGCAATTTTATTTCATTTAGGCATAATGGCTTGTTTCATCAAAGGAGGCAACCACGAAGTTCTGTCGAAAAACAGAAATTCAGCTTGTCATGTATATCCCGGTACACGCCACAGCTGTGTACTGTTCCCAACCATCTCCAGTAATAAAGTGGTTAGACTAAGACCTCTGGCTATGTGCTGGGTGAGTTTCATTTAAAGGTTAGAGGACTTTTATGATAGCTGTTGGAGAATGACAAATCCAACAGTGTGGGGTGAGCTATGCCTAGGAAGATGATTTCATGGGCAAACAAGGTCCTTAAAATCCTCACAAGTTAGCTTTGTTGAAATACATGAATGGTCTACAATCTACAATTGACCTGACCATATAGGGGTGGGCAACTCCAGGCCTCGAGGGCCGCTGTCTTGCATGTTTTAGAGGTTTCCCTGCCTCCACACACCTGATTCTCATCAACACAGCATCAACTGTCCTTTGCAGATCTTAACAATCTTTAGACGAGATCCATTTTATGTGAGTGAAGTGGAGAAGCAGGGAAAACCTGCGAGACGTGGCCAAAAAGGCCTGGAGTGGCCCACCCCTGATGAGGGGTGGGCCACTCCGGGCTTTTCAAAACTCAATCATTTCACTCACACTGACATAATATCAATCACCTCACAGCCACAGTCTACAACTACTTTCTCTTGCAACCACTTTAGTATTCACCAGTCTGTCGAACTGAACTCTGGGATTTACTCTTCTTAGATACAACACATCTGCCATGAATGATTATTAGCTTTTGGTGAATTTGTGGGGGGAATCTTAAGTTCAAAGTGATGCATGTCAGTCCCCAAACCATGCTGTTCTGCATGCAATGCCACGGGCCGTCATCGGTGCATGCAGAGCTCAGGCGGACTGCACATAACAATGGGGTGTCCACTGTATTTTCAGTGAGACCAGCCCTGGTAGAGAACTGGACAGACTGCAAAGTAAGGCAGGAGGCTTCTCTGCACCTTCAGTGATACAGCTCAGTTTGACAGCAGCATGATCGGCATCATCGTCGTCATCGTCGACTTGAATAGGGCAGTTACAGGGAGCTGAGAGTCACTGTAACACTGGAGATGTAGTGATACCTGCAGCAAACCTCAACGCACTGCTGAGACACCAATCCCAGGAGAGGGTGGGACCACACAGTTTCCCTGAGGACACGGCACCAGTCTTACACAAGGGCCTCACAGGCCAATGAGAACTGCTATAATTAAATACTTACTTAAATTTGGAATTAAATAGTATACCATTTTATAATAAAACAGTTAACAATCTAAATTTCAGCAATGTTCTGATGCAGGTTTTGTATGGATGCTGATAGATTACTCTTATAATACATTAAAACTGTCTAGATATAAAGCGAACTTGAAAGTTTTAATTTAATCAAAAGCATTATAATTCCTTTTAGTATAATTAAGGAAGTACTGTCATATCTGTAAGTACAAATTTCCATTAACTGCAAGATTAAAACAAGCACAATAGCAGTAGCATGTCTTAAATAATATATACATTAATCCTTATTTATTCCTTATGTGGGAGGGGTCAGCATTTTGCACCTCTCTATTGTTTTAATGTATAAAAGCAGAGGAAACTCTGTGGTCCATCAGAAAACCTTTGTAGTTTGTGACAGGGTCTCAGCAGTAGATTAGAGAGAAACATCCTCAGCCACTGTTCTATCAAACCTCACCTTCTTCTGCTCTTCTTATACATAAATTACAAGTTTATTACTGAGTGGGAGGGGAAGGGGTGCTCTGCCAGTAGCTGGATTTGCATCATTCCAGATTTGATCTGATGAAGTCAGTCAGAGCTCACCATAGTTCTGAGCTCCTGGAAAACCTGACGGCTTACAACAAATCCTGACCGAGACAAAATCCTTCCTTTTCCTTTGTTAGCCTACAAGCCAAAACAGAGGGCACAATTAACCAGCAGTGGAAGAAGAGAAGGGCAGCGACCACTGACCGCTGCAGTTCTGCTGTCCTGAAATCACCAAAGGCGTGGAGCATGGAGGAACCGCACTTTATACACCATATTTATACCTTTAGAGCCTCATTCATCAAACACAATGTACAGTAATTATCAAACAAGAAGAAAACTCTTATCGATTCCATGTGATGTAAAACTCATCAAAATGATTAAATAAACCTTCTGGCCACTGAAACAACTGAGCTTAATAAAAAAAAAGTTATATTCCTGACACATTTTTACTAATTATACTCTGTCATAGGATATAATAGGGGAAGTGAAATTAGCTAAACTTGCTATAAAATTATATTTAGATGTTAGTTCCTAAATTAAACATAAATTACAACATTTCCTTTTTGAAATGTCACACTCTTACTGTAAATTGTCATCCCAACTCTCTGTGAAGAAAGGAATGATTCTGGTTGTTATTGTTTGAAAGAAATAAAAACAATTAAAATAAATATTTTCCTGTCCTTTTTCTAAGTGTAGATTTACGTAACGGAGAATTCCTGTAATTAGCATATATATTAAAGTTGTCATGATCTGTTTTGGCTATTTATGCGTTAGATTTAAATATTGTCACATTCTACATTCTTGTGCCATTTGTGATTAACATCTTTAATTTGAGCTCTCATAAATAAACTTATTATTTAACATGAATTTAGAAAAATTAACAAAAGAACGAATATCTAATGCATGTAGTTTAAATATTATTAGACTAAATTGATGGTTCTATTTATAGGTATCATAAAAGGAAGAAAAATAAGGCTGTTGACCACAGTTATTCATACACTGCTTCTTGAATAGCAAATGTACCATTGCATATCTATTTTCTTTAATATTTAAGATTTTACAATTTATTTGTTGAATCCAGAAATTATTTAGACAAGATGCTGTGAAAATATCTGACGTTGCATCTCAGATTTTTGGCTTCAGACACTTAAGCATAAGAATCAGCAATAGTCTATTGAGATATGATTTGAGGTCAAGTGGTTAAAGTAGTAAGTTTGTGATGCCTTAAGAGCCAAGTTTTGCATGACAGCTAGAGTTGATCATGAAAACAAGAGTCCCCATCAGTTATGTTCCATGTTAAAGCACATGTGATTTAAGAAACAGGTCTGAGTCGAATCGACACTTTGAGGTGCGAGGAACAGTCTACTCACTCGAAATATTTCAACCACATTAGCAATACTATGATTAATGTGACATCAAATGGTAAAACCAAAGTGACGGCAGAGAGTTATATCTTTTTAATCGCCATGAATAGCGATCAGATTAGGGTTTCCCTGAGTGGACACAACAGCAGAATTATGAGCAGAGCTGAAATCAGGGGTGGGCGACACAAAGGCCTCCAGGGCCACTGTCCCTGCTTCCGCACTCCTGATTCAAATCAACACAACATAAGCAGCTCCTAACAATGTTTAGAAGAGACCCATTTAATCTGATCAGGTGTGTTGAAGCAGGGAAACCTCTAAAACCTGTAGAAATATGGCCCTCAAGACCCATGACTCTGGCCTAAAGAGTCATGTGAAACTTCATGAGACACTAACTTGCACATATAAATGCATTATATTGCAACAAAATGGCAATTATAAGAGTGGATACTTAATTGGACTGTTACATATGCCTTTTTAACATTGTTTTGTTGTATTCACTAAATTGGATCGTAGCATGTTAGTCAGATTAGCTATTTCATGGACAATGCAATGACAAGTAAAATTATCAAAATATTACAATTTTCTAAAAATGACAGCAGCAATTTTGGGACAAAACTTTTTTTTAAAATAAAAGATTGATCCATTGCAAATACTAGTAAAAACGGTTAATCCAGAACAAAAGACCATTTAAGGGGGAATATTTTCTTGATGAAATTAATTTAACATGTAAGTTTAATAAGTATATAGTATAATATATGATAATAATTTAATCTTAACTGACAGCCAAGTTAAACAAACAAATATGGGAAATCCTATAATATCTATCTTTGCGAAACGTTTAATTTGGATCTAATAAAATCTAATTAGGTGTCGAAATGAATTAATAAACGGCTGAATGAGAGCTTGTGTAACATACTTTCGCGATAGTTCAAGTTTAAACCCACCAGCATCCTTAGCACCCTCTGCATCACTCTTATTGAATTGTTCCTCTGCAATGCACAGTCATGTTTCCTTTGTGCGCATGCGCTACATCATATCCTGCTAATCGATCAATACGGCCCGGACTGACCCAAGTTGTGAAATTAAGATAATTTATCTAACACAACCTGCATATAAGTCTTTAAAAAAAGCATAGCCGCCATTGTCAAAACCAGGCTTCTTAGACGGAATGATAAATTCACCTTCAATGAAATGCATCGCTGCGGTACACGCGCAAACACACACCCACTGAGACGCACACCGTAGTCCGAGACAGGGAGGTGCGGATCAGGCCTACCTGGCGCACCGTCCGTTCCTTTTCCGCCTTTTGGGAATCTTCATCTGGGATTTTACTTTGGCACAATACGTTCTGGTCCAGAAAACCCACTGTACCTATGAAGGTGGGGGGGGGGCCGGGGTTCAGGCCTCACACTCCCCACGGGACTAAATAACCATTTAATTCCCTTCCTCTGTCAAAAAAAACCCGGACCGGATTGGCCCTTTAAGCCAGCGGCTCCGTTCCACGCAGACCAGCCGCGCGTCGGGGACGCATCGAGCCCAGAAATAGATCAAGACAATACGATTGTTCTGAATCCTCCTCAGAGCTCAGGAAACACTCCTCTCAGGCTCTGTGCTGCACAGGTCCTCCTCCAGTTCCCCGATGCTGCATTTGAGCAGGAGGAGGGAAGGGGAGGGAGGGATGGAGGAGGGAGTGAGAGAGAGAGGGGGGGGGGGTGATGGACCGATCCAGCCTATCTCCTGTTGTATAGCCTCCCGGTTTCGTGGAACTGATGATGAAGCCGAATGTAGAGGCCCAGGTGAGGGTGACCCGGGTTTGCTGTCAGGGGCTGTCTGGGAACGAGAGGATCTCCTGATCCAGCCTATTTGTCCGCACTGCAGCTCTGCCTCTTCCAGCGTCAGACCATCGTCACCAACCGCAGCCATAACATCCGGTCTGAGCTTTCATAATAAGTCCCCCTTCCCATTTACACCTATGTAATAACGTAGCGTGTTATATGAAGACGTTTTTATTTAATGTCGCATTTATGTTGTCATGCTGTATGTTGTCAATGATGATGATGATGAACTGATAATGAAATGAAGCAAGGCTGTGAAACAGCAGAATGTGGAAAATACCATTATCTGTCAGGCATGCATTAAATCTTTATTTTCCATCATTTGAATCAGTCATCTTTAAATTGTTTGCTCTCCCTTATGTCTCTGGCCCGGATATCATCATTTAAAAAGAAAAGAAAAAAACTGAATGCTGGCTGATGACTGAGTGGTTTTATTTGGTCTGCAAACGGTTTCAATAAGAACTATTGACTTGCCATGGTGCCCAACATGCCCCAAAAATTAGCTTTTTCAAGGGAGGTTTCGTCCTCATAAATACAATCTGATCCCAAACACCTACAAAGGCACAAAACTAACAGAAAAGAAAAAAACAAAACAGCAACAGCGACAAAACCAGCAGCAGGAACACGGAACAAACGTGTTGACACTAATGCACAAAGCTATCGAAAAGCACAGCTAATATATTATGAGCTCTAATCCAGCAGCACAAAATGCAATGTAGGTCTTACATGAATTGGGCTCAGCAATGGGCCCTTTCCAGGGACAAGGAGCAAGCACAGAGGTCTACAAGACCGAGGCACAGAAGTCAGGCGGCCCACCACAGGGATGCCACACATCCAACCGGAGGACAGCAGAAGAGGCCCGGGACAGAGCCCGGCGGCCATGGAAATCAGGATCGACAATCTGCCAGCTCCAACAAACCCCAGGTGTGGGACCTAAAGCCCAGAGACCCTTAACATCCTCAGCAGAGGGCATGCCCAATACCGAAGAGGAAGTGGTTACCCCAATCAGCCAACCATACGGGCACGCATCCCAGTGAGCAGCAAGACGAGGCAAGGAGGGGTTGAACCCCCCCCCCACCCCCTCCCGCTCCAAAAAAAAACAACCCAGCCAGAGAAAACCCGGTTCCAGACCTAGCCCCATCCACAAATCATCCGTGCACGTTCACTCACTCATTTAATCATTTTTTACTCATTCACTCGCTCAGCCACTCACATGGACGAGGGCAGAAAGAAAATGTTCTAATAAGAAAAAAAAGCTTTAATATAATAAGAGAAAAAAACTAATAGAATAAAGAAAGAAAGAGAGAAAATAAACAGAGATGTATCAAACAAATGCATTTAAAAAATGAACCAGTAGTAGGTACACAGTAGCTAGACTACTGACCAGTTAATGGAGTAATCAGAAAGTGCCAAGAACTTATTAGGGGGGCCACTGCCTTTGTGATTACACCGTTTCTGTAATTGTGTTCATGAGAGATACCCGTGGATTGTGGAGGAAAAGTAATATGTCATTAGCGTAAAGGCTGATCTTGTGTTCAAAATTTTAGGATTGAATGCTTTTGTTATCTGTGCTTTTGTCTGATGGCAGCTGCTAGAGGTTCAAAAAACCATGTAAAAAGTGAAGGAGTTGGAGAAGTTTGATCATTAGTCTTAACACATGCATTGGAAGAACTATACATTATTCTCATCCAGATGACAAAATAGTTTCTGAAGCCAAATAATATTAGCAGTGTTCATGTTTGAGATCAGTTTGTTTTCTCCCTAATATCTGAAATAGAATGTAGCTGCCAGTATGGTCTAAACTCCCTCGTAGAACTCAGCTGGGAAATCATCTGGTCCTCGGGCTTTATTATTTGACAAATTTCTTCGCTTTGTATAAATTTATGAAAACATTGTTGATTACATCAGTATCATGGGTGACAGACCCTGATAATTCTATGATAGAAGCGATTGTTGCTTTCTCTTTATTTATTTTAACTGGTTAAGAAGGCATTTCCTAGATTGGTTGCCATGTTCAAAGTTCTCCAAGCGAAGTCATTGTACTGTGTTCTTTACCACCACCACGTCCCACAAATCATGATTTTCATGGTCTTCCTTTCTGAGACTGGAAGGGATGAGACTTAAAATTAAAATAAAGTTTGCACTTAAACCCCTTTAGACACACATATGCTAACTTTCTACATATTCATATATAGCATTACACACATGAGCCGTAAGACTCATGGTGTTTGGTTATGACCACTTAAAAAAGTTCTACTGATGGCTGCTCCTGATTTAAAATCTTTATATTATGTGATAATATATATATGTTATTTTATCAACATTGCCCCGTTAACTATTTTCACATGTGTATGATATGAAGAACTGCTTGCTACTCGTAATTACAATGAAGAACAGCTTCACTAAATCATTGCATGATTCAAATTTGTGTTCATAAGGAGAATTATGTCAAAAAGGGGTTGTATAGCAGCTCATTGCAGAGTCACTGACAGTTTGGGAGTTTTGTTGACCTGGATATTGCTCATTGTTGGGACACGATTCATGTATAACACTCCTGATTCGATTTTACTGCCGTAATAATCATGTCAAAAGGCCTTTTATTTTGAATCACATCTGATTTGCATTTGTCACTGAGCTCTCTCAGATAAGCCGGAACCAGGTATCACTGCTTCTCATAAATCTGTCTTTTGAGTATGTTGCATTCACGTGTAATAATACAATTAAACTTGAACAAGTGAATGAACGCCGAATTATTCATGTCAGAGGTAACTGCCCGATGCGATTGGGTCGCATGTCAAACCAAGAAGATAGGCGTAAAAATCCACCTGTGGGAGTAATTTTTTTTGTAACTGAGTTCCAGCAGGTGCTCTCTTGCTCCAGTGCTATAGTTTGCCTGTAATTTGAATAAATTACAATTTGTAAACTCATAATTTCTCTGGTCTATTCTCATGATTCTAACTTGAGCCAGCACCTTCGAAAATCCATTGTCCTTGTTATTATTATTTATTTTATTTTTTTTTTTAATTATTATTTTTTTATTATTATCTTCAGTCACAAAATTGCTGACATGAATTTCGTGAGCAACTACATTCCAGTTGCACTTTAATCACTCTGGATACAAGCAAAAAATATTATGTAGGAAAGATAAAGGCACAACAGTTAAATTTTTTTATCATAAGTTGTCCTCATTCACTTTCCTGCACTCAGTTTAAGTATTCCCACATGACCGCATGGAAATATTAGCATACATTTGAATATTCTGGGGAAAAAAAGCGTTGTTTTCAATGTAGATAGTCTAGTGTTTTCTATGCTACAGGAGATCAGAAAGACACTAATATGGCTATTCAGCGTTTAGACCTGATTGAAACACATATGGGTAATTTCCATGCTAAATTCCAAAGCAAAATAGACCACTGAACATAGCTCTATAGTACAAAATCCTCCTCAACTTAACTATGAAAAATAGGCTAAAAGACATGGGCATAAACACATGGATGTAAACCTCAGTGAACTAAAACAATATTTAAAAGATAATTAAGTCAAAATTCTTTCACAATGATACACAATGACAAATGTAGTCACTTCAAATGACTGTAGCAGAGGGTAGTTAAACTCAATGCCACTAACTTATATTTTAATGCTATTAATACTGCATTTTGGCCCATTTTCTTATTGAATAAATCCTTACTGTATTCTGAAATGTCTTGTTGTAGATCTGGGGTTGTATTTATAACCTTTTAAGACCCGTCAGATGATTTCTGTTCTCTCATGTTCCTTGGCCTAAAACTTAACAACGGAAACACGGTCAATTTACGGTTTAACATGAGTGTAACTTATGGCATGCTAATCACATTTTATATAAAGATCGAAATGTAGACTGGAGAAATTTGTTGTACACTGGGTTCTAAAAATGATATCTTACATGAAAAATTAGCAATTAACTGATACAAACATCCCTCCATCCATTTTCTATACCACTTATTCCCAACGGGGTCACAGGGGGGCTGGAGCCTGTCCAAGTTGACAACAGGAAAGAGGAGGGGTACATCCTCTACAGGTCGCGAGTCCATCGCAGGCCCACAAAAAGACACACAGCCACACACTCTCACATTCACATTAAAAATCACTCTTAGGGGATATTTGGAGTGCCCAATTAACCTTAAACGCAAGAAACATAAAATCATTTGTGACAGGCCTGTTTTTGTTTTAACAGTAAGTTTTCATTTTCTAATCCTGCAGCGTCTGATAAATAACAATTTAACCGCTAGTGTTACCACTTTGCAAATACCACTGCTCTCAACATAAACATAGAAAGGTAAAACCAAAAAAAAGCTTAAAAACTATATTACACAACAAACTGTTAAACACCACAAAAGCAAAACCAAGAATATTACTGTCTTGGCTTATTATTATGTCACATATCAGCATTTGGCATGTGCTATGAGCAATAACTGATCAGCATCCTTTTTTAACCGTTATATATTCGAACAACACATTTATAGATAATTTTCTTAGAGCTGTTCTACTTTTAACTAGCTAAGTGTTACAAATTGAAACCATTTTACAGTAAGGACATGGTTCACCGATTTTCTTTATTTTTCACTAAAGTATTTCTATTCTGTAACTTCGGTCAATGATTTCCATAGAAGCTGCGTATAACTTGAAATCCTTAGTCCCACCCTTTCAGCAACTCCTGAACGCCTCATCTCCATATTATTTACCTTAGGGCCTGCTGTTATGCCAATGTCCTTCAGTTGTCAATTTGACTCACTTCAACAAAATGCTCCCGAAAGAATAACAGCGCCTGGGTCTGGTATACAATTAAACTAAATAATTCGTTTGTTTTTCGGGGAATTACACAGAACAGATAGCCAGTCAGGCAGACAGACACACAAACGAAGAGCATTTGTATCCTTAGGTGTCGCATCGTTTTGGTTTTAAACAATTCCAATAGCCGCCGGTTCATTGTTATCTGGTGCGACCGTTTATTTGGGATTCTTCTGTTTATCTTACCTGAATGTTTGTCTTCGTCCGCGCGACATGGAGCCGAATAGGGTGCACTCCCTCTGCTCCATCTCTACAGCATCAGCATCACACGCACACGCGCGCGCGCAGAGTGTACTGTACCTCTGTGTTTCAATGTTAAAGTTGTGCTCCACAGTGCCCCCTGCCGGACAGGAGCCGGCGGTCAACGGCATAACGGCCACTTGACTGCTGAAAACCTGCAACACTCCCCCAAATTATTTAGAACTGAGAAAGCCTTTAGAGATATAGTCAAACTGCCTTTATTGAGCCTCTTGAAAATGGCATAACTTGGCTGACTGAGATTTTTTTTTCAAAATACTTCATTAATCTGGCTATGAAATCAGTACTTATTCAATTCTTAACTCTTTTTTGTATTTCAAAATTTCTATCATCACATTATTCAAATGTTTACTTTCAAATCATGCCCTTTTCAAATGTACTATTAAATCATTGTACAAATATACAGAAAAATTTTAATGACAGAGCTTATAAATGTATAAAATATACTTCCACAAACAAGTTTCTGCTGAGATTTTAAATCCTTCCACTAATATGATACCAACAGTGTAAATATAGCTGTATGTGAACTTTTTGTGTCTCTACATGGAGTAGAGATGGACAGAAATGAAAAAAAACATAACACTGGAAATGACAGATCATGATTTGTAAATGTATACATGAGTTATATAGTCTATTTCTGTCCATATATATTTGTAGATTAATGTCTATGCAGAAAGGAATGTTGGGTTTGCAAAATTCCCAGTGTCATCTTCCTCAGAAAAGTCTTCAGGGTCGATATCGGCCTCAAACATTCGCTGCAACAATGCATCCACTGTCCTATATCCTGATAGAGAATAACAAAACATTCCTAATCAGTGATCAATGAATGTTTCAATCTGACAGAAAAAAATTAATGGACAGTCATTCCCGTCTCTTTGGAATCTTTTAAATTCTAGCCATCTGCTAATAATAATAATAATAATAATAATAACAAAAACAACAACAATAATAACAATAATGATAATTTTTTCTCTAATCCTTCTTGCGTATTGTAAAATCATATTTTCCTTTTTTTTCCCCCTTTTTACTTCTACTCGACCAGTTATAACTTACGTTTTGATGCAATCTTAAACATTAGGGCAGGTGTATTAGTTTTAGCTGACTGGCCAGTTCCCAAGTCATTATCAATCGTTTCCATGGCATTCACCAAGTTGTCCTCCAACTTCTCCCTGGTAGACAAAGAAACACTTATGATTTTCAACCTGTTTACTGGTTAATTAATGAGCATCAGTGTAACTGCCTGTGGAAAACTAATTCAAAAAAGTTGAAATAAAAATAATCCCAAAAAGATTTAAATAAACCAGACATGCAGCATTTATAAAAGGCATAACAGAACTCCTAAGAGTTTTGTCAAAAGACACATAATAGAAAATACAGAAGAAAAAAACATCCAGACATAACAGCACAACAGAGAATCCCAAAAGAAAACACAGTAAATAATGAAAACATATACAGGGGCGTAAAAATAACCACAGAGCAATGAAATACAACTAAAGGATGGGTAAAATCTCCTGACATATTACATGACTTCAATGACACAAAAATAACTAAATGACCACTAAATGACACAAAAAAGCCACGTAGAGAGGATCTTTTGTGTCATTTTGTGGTTATTTAGCAAATGGAGATGGATGCAAAACGAAATGATGCAGCAAAGTTATGACAATTTAATGAAAACTAAAAGGACCCCTCTAAAGATGAGCATAAATGAAAAAAAAAAACTGTGCAATGCAAAATTACCACAAAAGAAAAAATAAGTAAATAATAGATAAAGAATTAAAAACGGCATCTCTGAATTAGAAAAATTCTGGTCATACAAATAGGTCTGATGATGTTGACTACAACAAATGATGAGATCTGATATTGACACAAACGCAAAGAGTAACAGTAAAGGCGTTTTAAACGCCCCGCTTCTAAGGTATAGAGAACAAAGCATCAAGTGAAACTAAAGCTATGCAGAGATATTGAAAGGATCTGTCACTTAGTGTGTTGAGTCTTAGATATGTATTCTTTTTAGCCACTGTTTAGCTGCTGATGTAAGAGGACTATTCTGAAACAAAAATCTAAATGAAAAGTCCAATAGATGAACAACTGAAGGATACCCTTGAGTGAGCATCAGAAGATGCAAATAAAAGCTAAACTTCAGTGTTCTATCATTTGTTCAATGTGTTCAATTGTTTCTATGTATTCAGAGCTGCAGCACTTTTGATTTGTATCTCATTTTGGACATCAATGCCAAACAATCAAAGGTCAGTGCTTTGGTTTTTAATTGTATACTGTTAACTTTAATTCTTTTTCAAAATATCTTATTAGTATAAGTATGATCTCTGTTATTATTAAACTATTAAAACAATTATTTCAATGGTTTGGGAAAATCCAAATCTTCATCTTTAGCTATTTAAGTGCAATTGAATTAAAACTAAAACAAAGACCTTTACATAAATTAGGCAAGTTTTAATAAATGTTTAAGAACACACAAATTAAGTTAAAGTGGTAGCTTTTTCAATATTTAATTTAGAAACTATAATGTGCAGCCATTTTTGGTGCTAGTCTTTTTTTATTGTGATGTCTGCATAGAGTGTGAATAACAATTAAAATGAATATAGAGTACCAGTCAAAAGTTTTCACATGTATTAATTCTTTAAAGAATGGATGTGTCATAACCTATGACTGGTAGGGTACATGTTTGCATTGTGTCACTGGCTGAGATGTTAACATACTGTTCCACAGCTAGCTCCAGTTCCTCAATCTTCTTTTCCAGAGATGACTGCAGGCCACTCTTATCCACAGAGTATTCCACAAGGAATGCCTCAAGGACAAACGCCACAAAAATACTAAAGGAGAAGACACAAGGGGAAGACATGTATGAAGCAAGATAAAAGGTAAAGGGCACAAAAGGATGGGCAGAAATGTCCTATCAATGGAATGAATTCAAATTTAAGATGAGAAACTGGTCTCTGAATTCTGGAGCCTCTCATGTCTACCAGCAACAAGACAATAAATTATGAAAACTAAATTAAATTATACATTAGCATATTCTGTTTACCTTTATAGAGAACTATCAATCAGTCAGCTAAATCATCAACAAATAAATCTTAAACTCCAGATGGAAAAAAAGACTTGTTATATGATTTTTGTATCTGCACATAAAGCCTGGAAAAACAGAACAGAAACTTGAAAGCTACTGTGGGCCAAATTACTAGCCCAAACTATGTAGACTACATATTTTGAGTTATTTTGTGAATAATCAAAAGGAAGAAAATCGAAAGGGGGATATAATTAGCTTAACTTACTTAATAATGATGATGACAACAACAATGTGGAAGACGACAAAATAGATCCTGGCTGATACGTGGGTCACGGTGGCAAAGCCGCTGCTGAGCAGTGAATCTGGTTAAGGTGCGTTTTCTAAAAGAAAGGTCCTCCATGCAGTTTAAGTAGTATTCTTAAAAGTTCAAACTAAATTGCAACATTTATGTACACAACTTCTGCTGACCATTTTAAGTTACAAAACCCAAATAAATGCAGCAACATCACCACCAGAACCACATGTTCATTAAAAGAAGGATATCATGCCACTGGTTGACTACAGTGAGCTCCACCAGTAGAATAAAGGAAGACACCACATTGTTGAAGTTGTTCTTACAGTAGTTGAACTGTGCAAAGGCTGTTCCTTTCAGCAGTGGGTTTCCACAGTAGGCCTTAGCCGGGTTGGTAGTGTCCTCATAAAATGTCACTTTATTCTTAAATAGTTCCATTCCCACCATGGCAAAGATGTAGTATACAACCTGCGAAGGAAGACAGTAACAATGTCTAATGATGGTGGTTTTTGCTATCAACCTTTTCAGTTTTGACAAAAGTTTCTTTGAAATCTGATTCATTCATGCTCCCATCATGATTACGGAATAATTGTGGTGATCGTCTGTTTTTTCTGTCTTGTGGCATCTGAAACACCAGAATATTACTTTAGTTTATGAAAAAAAATGTGTAGAACTGTGGGAAATTCATACAGAACTTTGTTTTTCCATGTTAAATAGAAATAGTTACAACACTAAATCAGCTAAAAATCCTGAATATAAACAGTAAAATATGTCTGCATATTGAATATTCTAGCACATTGACAGAGCTTTGCTGCATTTTTTCTGAGAGATAGAAAAATCAGTGGTTATTAGTATAGCTTAGCTTTTTGGGGGAAATTTGAAGACTTTTAGATATACGCAAATATGCTTTAAAAAAGTCACTTACAATGATGAGCTGCCCAAATGTGAGGAGGGCTGGTCCAATCCTGATCAAAGTATTGAAGATTGTACGAAATCTGACAGAAAATATAATCTTTATGAGTAAAGCTCATGTTCAGACACAAAACACCATGCATGAACATGTTCCAATCAAGAGAAGATATTATCATTTCATTAGAACGTGACAAGACAGAGGCCAAAAAGCTGTCAATAAATAGCATCAGATTTCTTTTGAAGCGCTAAACCTTTCAATACTGTCCACCACCCGGATAAGTCTGAGGACTCGAAGGATGAAGACGATGTCCAGGATTTGTCGACTTGTGTATTCTTCCACTATAAGGACAAGAATAAATATTTAGATCGATGCAACTTTCTTTTGGACAAAAAAGTGTTTACTGTTATTGGACATTAGTCAAAAACACAGGTCAAATGAAAAGCAAGTAAATCCAGATACTCTAATCTATTAAGCTTTTATCGCATATATAATTCTAAAATGTTGACTGTTTGGTTTCCAAGTTTAATCTTAGTGTTGAAGCACAACCGTTTTTTACTTTTATATAGGAGGTAAATAGTGCTTACATGACTTTAAGGAGGAATTGATGACAGTGGCAGCCAGAGCAGAGACGACAATGATGGTGTCAAACCTGGACAATATCAGCTTGCGTTAGAAAATATCAATCTTACATTAAATGCATCACTACTTTTCCGCCATGTTGATGTTAAAAGTAAATACACCGTTGCTTAGCTTATTTGTCACATAATGTCAATCTATCATCAATGTGCTTAACTACAGGAACATTGAACATATTTATTGAGAGAGCTGGATGTCCCAAATGTGTGTCTGCAACCAAAACTCTATATGCGACTAAAACCACTGGCAGCACAGAAATTATAAATGAACTGATGAATGCAAAACCACATTATTATTTTCTAATATATTACTTTAAATGAGTGTCATTTGTTGACCAAAAGAAATACTATTGACTGTATAGAGTAAAACCCAGCGGCATAACACCACAGCAGCTTGTTATCCTTAACAATTTTTACAGCTTTATGAAGAAAATAGGTCTGATAATTAATCAGTTAAGCATGGAAATAAAAAGGTGCAAATATTTTTGGCAGTTGTCATCATAACTGTATAGTTTAGCTTAGGGGACACAAGATTGCAAAAAAACAAAATTGCTTTGGAAATCCATAAAACAGCTGCAATAGGCTGCAACAAGAGTTTCACTATTCAGTAGAAAGGAAGGGAATAATAAGAAAAAAAAGACAGAAATCAGGAATTAAGCAAAAGCAAAAAGCATCAATGAGCTGGTCCAAGCGCTTCTTGGTATTTGACTCAAAATGATGAAAGCAGCTGATATTAAGAATGTGGGATGCAGATAAACTGTGTGAAATAGATGTGACACATCTTACTGATTTTACATTTTTGAAGTGCACATTTTGTATTTGAATATTAAACAAAAATATACCCTTGAGTGCATAGATACACATTGGGATTTTCTTTTAACCTGTGCTCTAGCTTCTTTTGCAGATAAATAAAAATCATTAATTTTCCAATCCCGCTTAATCCAATCCATTCCCAACTAACATTCCATCTGTAATTAGGCAAGGGTCAGTGTACATCCTAGATAAATTCTTAGTCTATAACAGGGCCACACAGAAACATGACCATCATTACTTTTCTTGGGGTCAATCTAGAATCACCAATTAACCTACCATGCCCACTTATGCACGTGGATTTCAATCTGGAATCCTCTAGCTGTGAGGTAACAGTGCTAACCACTACACCACTATGCATTCCTTAATTCAATTCTGCATGGTAATACCTATTAATAAGCTATCACATGCCGATATGTTATTTTGTGCCAAACCTACATATTTGAGAGAAAACAGGTAATGATCTGATTTCATAAAGGTTCTCAAAGCATTTAGAATATTAGTTGTTCAAACTGGAAATAGAAGTTACATTTCATTATTCAGTATTATTAGTTGAAGGTTGATGCACATCAGTTCATCCTCACCAGTTCCAGAAGTTATGTTTGGAGAAGAAAGCTCTGGGTTCAAACACATAGAGTTTCAACATGATCTCCAGCAGATAAAGAGCCAGAAAAGCCCATTCCGAGTTAGAGATCATCGGATTGTCCTCATCCAGACCAATAAACACAGCATTCACTAGGATGATTATGTCATAAGCGATCGCAAAACCCCTAGAAAGAGAGGGGGAAAAAAGCCAATAATAAACATCTGTTACTGCACCACTGACCATAGTTTTATTCTTTTATTCTCTTTGTTGCTGAAAACACCAAACAAATGGCCGCACAACATTTTAGGTTTAGTAATACTGCTCATCTTACCGGTGTCTGACGATTCTGAAGAGGAGGCGGCTGGGAGCTGACTGGTAGAGTGTGGGGAATAAACTTTGAAAAGGGTGTGGCCTTGACTTTAGGGTGATAACTTCTATGTTCAGGAGGTCTGCCAGCTGGGCGAATGCCACCTTACCTGAGTGTCAAACAAAAAAAGAAAAAGACACATCAAAAGACATCCATCACTACATATGTTACCTGGCCAGAATCATACTAAATTCTCCAAACTGGACATAGACCTAGAGCTTAATTTCCTTTAGTGGATATTTGTTTAACTAGACTCAAATAGGCCTTGGTACTCTGCACATGCTCTTCCTTTTTTTTCTTTTTTTGTATAATGTTTTAATAATAACTGTAATAACTAATCTGGACTGTGTGTCAATGTGTAACTGCACTGACAGCCATTTCATATAGTAACACCAGGAAAAGCCTGATCAGAAAAGCATTTAGGTGACAAAGACTCAATGAAAAATATATATGTAAAGCCTATTAATCAATATAAAAAAAATACAGGTCAGGACATGTTTCACCCCACCATGCAAAATTACCATTACAACAAAAAAAGGGGTTTCACATAGGTGACAGGTGACAGCAGGTGGGGCGCACCCTTGACAGGTCATTTTTAGCCTTTGCTGTTTTAATCTGAAAAATTTTCTAACAACCCTTTAATGTCAACTTATCTTCTGTTCTGTTTTTTTTCTGATGCCCAATAACTGTAAATATTGCATTTTATGATTTGAATTTCCCACTATGGTCGACGAATTGAGTATTTTTCTTTTCAAATCTATTGTATTCTAATAAAATTCAAGTTTATAACACCAAAAATAGATTAAAGCAATTTGAAAAGATACATCTATAAATATGTATGTAACAAAAAAAATATTGGTTTGTGTTTAACTCACCGATGAAGCCTTGATTCTTGTTATCTGAGACACTCCATAGGAGCTCTCGGTGAGCGTTATTCATGTTAGGCCGGACCTGTTGAACAAGTTTATTCCAGTTGGGCTGTGTCACAACGGGCTGACCACCCTCTTCTTTGTGCTCCTGTAGAATCGCAAATGCTCTCGCCATCTTGTGTCGTTTGGCCCTCACCAGCTGCTGTACTTCCTGCTATTTACAAAAAAAAAAATAGAGGGTTGACAATAAGCACCAAGGTCACATTTGAAAGTGTCAACTGTTGCATTTTTGCTGTTGGTTAATACTTCTTCCTTGATTTACACCAAAAAATCACTGTCACTGCATTCTACACAGACAGAAATGAACACTAACAATCAATAGCAGCAAACAAGATGGTAACATTGATTTACATTCTTATAATTTCTTTCTGTTACATTTCTCATTTTATTCAATTTTGTTTTGCTTTGTGTAAAATATGGATTCAGAATTTATGTATTGTAAATAAAAATCTGGATCTGGGTTCTAGAAAATTGTTACCCAAGAAGCACTTCTAATTTGGAGCTTCAGTTGAGACCATGCTTGGATGATGCACATTTCTTTTTAAAAAAACAGGCAGAGTCATATTAGCAGTGCTAAACAACCTGACCTGAAAAAAACTCTGTTAGGTACCTTCAAATATTTCTTGTAATTGTTGTACACGACAGCCAAGAAGACAGACATGAAAATGTAGGTGTTGATGAGGATGTACAAGATGAAGAATATGCTGAAAAGAAAGCTGGCGTTGTATGCAGGCATCCTGCAATTGAGAAGTAGATAATACAATGTAAAGGCCTAAGATACAATAAGATAATAAGATACAGAGTTGGTGTAGAAATGTGTGGTGAGGGGTCACTTCCTTCTTCTTTTCTGAGCAGCTCACTTGGTTCCCTTTCTACCCAAGGAGCAAAAGATTTGATTTGGTTGGAAACAGCGTTAAAACGGTTCCCTAAATTACAAACTAAAAAGCTATTTATATGAACAATGAGACAATGAAAATTGCTGTTCAATGAAGCGCTCTCACAATAAACATGGTGACGGATAGAAGTGTTTAAATGAATACCAGACAAGAGTAGAATTTTGAAAAAATAATTGAAAAAAAGATAATCACTTGTTTAGAAAAGTATTCGACATTATGCTCACATGCAGTGAGCATGCTCAGTGTTTGTAGTCCAGCTCTTCATAAAATGGACAGGTGACATGTGCAGGGAGCTCTTTATTTTTCTTTGGCATTGAAGCCAGGAATGTTAAAAACCCATGATGAAGAGCTGGACTGAAAACACTGAGCACTCTCGCTACATGTGAAGCTATTTTATCCTCTACTGTGCAAGCAGGACACTTTCAAGTTCGCTTGCAGTTTACACTTGAGGATCCATACTAGTCGCATACATTTAGAAATGTGAAAATCAACTTCATTTAATATTCCTTGAAATGTTTTAATCTCTTAGCAAATTCACTGACAATATTCTGCAAGTAATGTTAGATTTTTAAGACTTTCAGTTTAGCAGTTTTTCTTTAATCAGCATAATTTTGTGAGAATTTACATACAGTAACTACAATGTTTCCTTACATGACATCAGGGCTGTTGGCTGTGGTGACGAGCACATACAGATCAAATACAATGTCTAGGTAACTGGTAAAGTATGGACCTCCATGTGTGGTTGTCAGACCTCTGTGGACAAAAAAACCCAAAGATAATCATAATAATATACAATGATAACAAGCGCACGCACACATATGAGCTGGAAGCCCAAATTATGTAACAATGTAGAAATAAATACTTGAAATCATTTTAATTGTGGGCCCTGAATCTATAATCTATGAAGGTTTACCCTTTTTAATTGAATTATAGAAATTAAACAACTTGTCAATGATATTAAATTTTTGTGAAGGTTCTACGCACACACTGGTACACATTAAATGGTAATAGGAATGGCAACTATCTCACCGTTTGCCAAGGAGTTTTAGGGCCATGAGGGAGAAGATAAGCACACTGAACATGAAGAGCAGGAAGACATAGCAGATCTGAGGCAAAGCATTCCGGATGCTTCTGAACGCTCTGCGGAGCTGAACACAAACAAACACACACGCGCTGGCAAAGTTTATGCCTTTTCTCTCAAAGGACACAAAATATCTAATTTCCAACCAGACAACGAGAAACCAACTATGCATTTGGGCACTGTCGGCCCATTAACTGAAACTTTATAATGTTTAGTAGAAGGGAGTTTCCCCTCTTATGCTTTATGTGCCAGCTTAGGTATGCATATCAATTTAGCTGCATTTACAATCCTATGTTGTATGTTTTTTTATTTTCTCATAGGCATGCTCGGAAGGAACAGAAAAAAGGAAAAATCAAAACATGTTCCCATGATAAAATCTTTTCTGTGGGGGGATTAAAAACACTTAATCTTAAACCCTACAACATTTGTTTTACCTCAGGTATATGTGTTTAAAAAATGGAGAATGGAGAATTAACAATCGAGTACATCTTAAAGAGAAAAATAAAGTAAACAGTTGCACAGTGTGTATAAATAGTGGTTAGTTTAAATTTGAATTTGATGTGAGCAGAGGAGTTTGGCTCAATACACAGAAGAGTATCTTTATCAGGGGATCGAAAACCAGATGCACAGATGCTGTATCGGCAATCTATTATTGTTTTAATAGCACATATTGTAAAGTCTGTTTGGAAGGTGGTCAATTTATAAAGGCAAATAATAATCTTCAGAAACAATGCATGCATAAAACACCTGCAGATTTAAATCTAAAAGCTAAACTTTATTTTTTTTTATATGACAGCGGGTGTGAGATTTCTGTAAAAACATTAGAAATAATTCTTTCCTTTTCCAATCCTAATTTGGTGTAAAAAATGCATTGCACTTATTGCACCAGCTAAATCAGTAAGTATTTACAGTCAATGAAAATGTTAAGTTTCAATTATGGTGAAAAACAAAAACAAACTTCAGTCTGTCTCATCTAAAGAAAATTAAGCAGATGAGACTAGTTCCTTACATGTCACCTGACACCAAAATAAGAAGGTACTGTGTGTATGAAGCCATGACTGTGGGTTAAGATGTCCTTACCTGCCGTCCTTCTGTGATGTTGACCAAAAGTAGTGGGCGCAACACTCTTGACCAACGGACACTGTAACAGTTTGCAGCATTAAGTGCTCCATAGATGATCATATCAATCAGAGTGAGCTAGTCAACACACAGAGGTACAGAGTCATATATTGCTATTTTTCTAAATATCTAACAGTTTATAAAAAAGTGTTAAGTGGTATAATTAGCCTTTTGAGTTGCTCTTATATACATTCACACACACACACACACATATACATGCACACAGACACACACACACATATACATATATATGTGTGTGTGTTTTTGTGTGTAAATATAAAACCCTGTTTTTAAAAGGTGCTGAGAAAGCACTATCTTTGGCTAAAGGTTGCTTAAGAGCAACAGTATTCTCAGCAGATTTCTAGCCCTGCAACAGACAGGAAGTCAGGTCAGCACACTGCATTTCAGCTTCCACACCAGAAAAAAAAAGAAAAAATATCTAGAGTTTACAACTTATTCACTGCCAACAGGAAAGAAAAATCCAAGCTTTAACATTAACTGACATGTAGTGTTAACTGCTATTGGATTAATTCAGGTGAATCTATCCAAATTTAAGACAAAACACATTTACCCAATATCTGGATCTACCTTTAAGAAACTAGAATCCACCAAAATTACTACTGTGGTTCCTATTTTTTTGGCTGCAAACCAAATTTGCCTGAAAAGCCCAAAATACTGATAACATAGCAACAAACACATCCATAAAGTATGATATAACGTGTGATGTAATCTCATGAAACCAATTAAATCATTAAAGAAGCGCTTTAAGATGCTTTTGAAATACAAAATACAGATAAGTGCCCCTCGCTCTGAAAATGTATACGAGTCCCTCCTACTACAGTGTCGAAGTACATGAATCCTCATACCAAGAGAACAACGATGA
The DNA here is from genome assembly GCA_013363375.1 of Menidia beryllina. Classification (NCBI taxonomy): domain Eukaryota; kingdom Metazoa; phylum Chordata; class Actinopteri; order Atheriniformes; family Atherinopsidae; genus Menidia; species Menidia beryllina. The sequence continues at coordinate 558,471 of JABUIW010043882.1, forward strand.
TGCAGATATTTTTCAGGTCCTTCCAGAATTTGTCTTGAGGAATCACCCTGGCGTAGTGAACAAGGCGACAAGTGAAGACCAGCAGACAGAGCAGTTCCACCAGCATGGTGGCCTGAAAACAGCACAGCACACATGATATCGTCCAGTCCAACTACTAAATGTGCTCTGGCTTTATCAGAAAGAAATCTATGTAATATCCATCTTCAGAACATAAAAACATCAAATAACTTTAGCTATTTTGCTTTTGTATTTTTTGGCTGAAATAAAACATTTTTTGGTATCTCGGCTACGCTTCTGTTTGGGGGGAATTTACGAGCCCCCCCATAAACTAATTGGTCACAGGAAAGTTATATGCAGTTAAACTTCTGCATCCTGGTGACTTGTTTTAGGCTGTGAACTCAAGCCAACTTTATCAAACAAACTAAATACAAAATGTTATTTGAAAGGCTGAAAATCCAACTCTTAAGTAAATCTGTGTTTGAGAACTAAAACTGTTCTGTTAGCTGGACCCTTAGTTGGGTTTTTCTTTCAAATCAATCGAGTGGTGTAAAGATGCAGCTCTTCTTGATTGCTTTTGCAACATGAGGACTGACATCAACAATTACTCTTTTAATTGGAAACTGGAACTTGCAGCAATTATATCATGTCAGGAAAACAGCTATATTGTACTAAATCTAAGGGAGATTGTACTAAGGGAGATTGTCCAAAAACCTAAAGTTCGGTCAAAGCCATGTCAAACAACAGAAAAAAACCTTTGCAGCTACAAAGATGATAAGACCAAGGGATTTCTAATCCTGTTGTTAGTCAATATTTTTCAAATAGTTACAAAACACATGTGGGATTGTGAAAAGCATTTTACTATTTAAATGCGGAACCTATTTCTTTTGATTTAATTGGAGTTGTAGGTCATGCTCAGCCTGTATCCTCATGCTGGAGGTGACATAGTAAGATGACATATTTTGAATTTACTGCTGAGTACTTGTCACATTTACATTAGCATTTAGATTCATGAGCAGTTTATAAAGTTGGAGGAAGATTTCAGGTCATAAATCTACTGCCAGCAAAGGCACCAAAAAATAGGACAGTTAAGGTGCTTTTGAAGTGTCTGACTTCTTTAAACGGTTTGATAACTGCTGAGTTACAACTCAAAGAGCTGAAGACAATCAGAAATCTTTGAACTCGCTTAAAAATCTATGTTCTGATCTTCAAATTCAGTAGACCCAGTATGAGTGCTACAATCTGCAAGCGCTTTTAAATAAATCATTATACATTGTTTCCCCAGAAGCACTCCAGTCTCTATTATCCTCAGGAAGCCCCCACAACTGTTTTGATGACAGCATCTGTTATGTGTTATTCAGAGAAAACCACCATACCCAAATAGGTAAGGGGAAGACAGCGGGTTCCTCAAAGATGGCCAGACACAGGTTGACCAAGATGAATAAGTAGAGGGCCACCTTTAGCGACCAGTGATTATAAAGAATATACAGTCTGTAAAGAAACACAAACACATAGTTGTTTTGAGAGGACACTTATGACTTGACTGGAAATTTGGCCTAATTGATGACCTTTATCTCATCTTTAATTTGTTTTCATGCATGACGATGTAATTGACTTTTAATTGGAAATCATTATATATTTTTTGTAGATAAACAAGTTACACAATGACATAAAAATGAAATTAAAAAACAAATTGAAAAAACAAACAAAAAAACTACAGCTCTAAAAAAAAAGAAGAAACACAGTGGAAAAATGATCTTCCCTGGGATACATTGAAATACATGAAATACAAAGGCAACATTGCAGATATAATGTAGATCAGACATTGATGGCTCTTATGGGAACTCACCTCACAGCCTGAGGGGTTGTGTCAAAGAAAACGTTTCTGTTGTACTGGGCATCTGACACATAAATGGTAGCAAGGTCGAAATCCTGAAACACAATTGCCATTAAGATATTGAGGATTTTTAGAGGGAATTGTAGGTCCACTCCCAGTATTTGAAGTTTTTGGGAGTCGCACAGGTAAAATTATTCTGAAATTTACAATTAAGCCGCACCTTGTGTCTTGGATACTAACTAGCTTTCTTAAAATCTGCTGATTACCCATTTGTACTTGGTTAGTTTGTCCAAAATGAGAGATTAGACAACTATAAACATACTCACCAGATGTACTTCCATGAGCCTTTATGTCTGGTAAAAGGCAGCTATTGAAAAATTATGATTTATACCGTACCCCAACAGCTATATCATCTCAAAACACGAGAGAATGCAATATAACAATGCTGTTGTGTCTCTGTTTCTCTTCTTAGATCTGACAGAAAATGCGCCTTCGTTCACTATTTAAATGCTTTATGAGGCTTAAAGGACAAAAGTCCGTCCTGTTTACTGAGGTCATGTGAAAAAGACAAACCAGACACGTCTGCTAACAGGAAACAAATCCTGGCATTGCTCTTGGGTTTTTAAAAACATTCAAGAGTAAGGAAGAGGATTTGCTGAGAAAGATAAGTTGTGTCGCCCGATTCTCACCTCCTTAGTTTTTGCAGAGTTTCCTCCGTTTGGAATCCCATTGCCTTCAGACTCTTCGGGAATATGTTCAATTTTCTCTTCCTCCGTCATTTTTTGACACTCTTTCGGCACACAAATTCGGAAAAACCTTCCAAAAGTTTTCAAACTTTCGGAAGAAACTTTGAAGTTTTATGTCCCCCGGCTGAAATTTCTCGTTCGTCTAGCTTTTTTGTTGTTGTTGGTATTGAAAACGTCACAACAGTGAGTGCATTGCCGGTTTCCACATCAGAAGTTTTCCTCTTTGCTGCACGTAGAAGGTCCCAGGGTTACGTCCATCTCGTCCTCAGGCTGATTCTGGTCTGGTCCCACCGTCTGTTAGTAGCTACTAACCAGAGCTTGTGCTACCTTCAAAGACCAGCGGAAATAGTCAGTTCACCATTAAGCGAGGAAAAGATTTAAAATACTAATTTCGGGCTATCTGATGTTTTTAAATGCAATTTTCCGTGCATACATAAATAAATATAAATATATAGATAGGCTGACTGTGTGGGATAGGGTGGTTTACTCATTTTTGGGAATTTATTGCCTTCAGTGTTCATTCGTATGAAGTCTTTTCCTGATGTTTAACGGAAAAGCTGAACGCAGCAATTAGCATCATGTGACTCACAGCAGGATAACGGAAACGGAGAAAGGGAGGCGGTGAGCTCCCTGGTGTGAATGCCAAACCAACTCTACAAATAATGATATGCTCGTTTAAAAGTGCTTTTCAAAACTCAGTCTTATAATATAGTATTTTATTTGCGAATACCCTGCATCTGTGTCCTGTTTTGGCGTGACAGCTTTTCTGTTTGCAGGGCAAAAATATTTAGAAATGATTTTATCCCTCACATTTTTAAATTTATTTACATACTTAATCCCATTCAGTGAATAATTAAAACATCTGTTACAGATGTTATCACATTTTTAAGATAGTTTATATAGGATGTGAAACCAGAAACATTCATCTGAATTTCTGTCAAACTATTTCAGTTTTAGATTCTCAATCACTGTGGAAAAGTCAAGATAACCATCAAAGACTACAGAGCTTAGTCAAGATAACTGTTTCTAAACCTTGACTCAAATCAAAAACTTGGATTGCTTTCTTTCATCTCTATAGAGGAAACATAGTTAGGAACCATCCATCCATCCATTATCCATCCATCCATCCATTATCAATAACGCTTATTCCCTGATGGGGTCGCGGGGGGAACTGGAGCCCATCCCAGTGGTCAACGTTAAATCAATGTGATGCAAATGATTAGCGCGAGCATTTGTTACATCAAGATCAAACTAATGTAATTCCTCATTTGAGTTCACTAAACTTTCTCTGAAAAGTCTCCAGCTGATCCAAAATGCTGCAGACAGATTTCTGCAAAAAAAAAAAAAAAACTAACAGGAGAGATCCTATTTGACTAGTTTTTGCTTCCCCTTCATTGGCAACATTTTTTTCCATCATTGTAGAACTAGAAAAACTGAACATTAAATTGTCAGGCCCTCCTCTAATGTATATGTCACCTGGGAAGAAAATCTTCCTTTGTGACAAAACTTCCAGTTGGGAATTCTAAGGTGACCATGAATCATCCAATAGATATGTGAAGCTTTGATGCGATCTGTTAGTTTCAGTAGCTGGGATTTATAATTGTCTCTGTATGAATTTAATTAATACTAATTTTGAATCCAAACCCAGATGAAAGGACATCAATGAAATGATAATAAAATGTTTCTATTACTGACAGCCAAAACACCAACCATTCTATGTTTCACTACACATACTGATATATGGGACTAAATATTTCAGTGTCAACTATCTCTGCTGAAACACCTAACCTCTTTATTGGTTTTATAGACAATGTGTCATTTCTACATTAATGTTCAGATAGGGCATTTGTACAAATGTGTGAATAATGAATACAACTTTTCAATGGCAACAGAGAAAACTATGAGACAAGTTGATTCAGTGGTGTTATGCATCACAGCACACATCCTCAGGTTTACTTTTTTATTTCCAGCTATAAGGATTTCATCATATTTTCAACATGATTTACATTCAAAAGAACCACGACCACTTCCAACAAACCGTTCATATGTGAACCCCACCTCACCCAAACAGCTTAAAGATAACATTTCCAATTTAAAATGGAAAATAAATAATTTACTTTCCCAATGCAATACAAATTTTCAATGTGTAAAAAAGTAATATGATATCGTACGAAGTAACTCATGCACACAAGGTAAAAGAAGTTTTTAAAAAAGAGGCTCCCTGTTTAGATAAATGAAGCAGACAGAATACAAAATAAATGGAGAGCAACAAATAAATTAATCAATTTGCTTAAAATGCCCCAATTAAATAATGAAGTGTGATAGGATTTTGTCCTCTAAATTCCACCATTAATTATGCACCATTGTTTTATGAAGCTCATTTATTTACTTTACTACCACGTTCTTTGTAATTAAAGTGACCTAACCGTTTTACTATTCAACCATATTTCTTTCCATCTTCATTTTGTTATCATTTATTTTTCTAAGCCTGGATTTATTGACATTATATTTTCCCTTGAGACTTTCTTTCTCTATTTACTTTCTGTTTTCATTTTACGTTTACACAAAATGTGCTGTAAAAATACATTTTCCTTGCCTTGACTATTTCTCTTTACATATATTTCAGCTTCACATGGTGGATATTTAAGTTTTCATTGCAGTTAACACAATCATTCATTAATAAATGCAAAAATGATTAATAATATAAGTCACATCAAGCCATGTAAAATCAAATCAAACAATCATGGATCATATATCAAAATAAGACACTGTTGAAGAACGTGCAATCAGCAATTAGTGTAGAAAAAACTTAGGGGAAAAACTTATTTCTTTAAAAAATGCTATTAAAATTTTTTTTTTACCGATGTAAACTGTAAAAAGCTTATTTTCAAATTCTAAATCATTTTTGTACAATAGATTCAAATGTTTCTATACATTGTTTTAAATCTAGAACTTAGCCCAACGGCAGTGATTCCTTAAAAAAGTCGCCAAAAATGAGAAATTAGAAAGTGTATATCTAAAATAATAAATAATTTAGCAAGAGATATTGTCAAAATACTGTATGAATTGCATTGATGTGTAAACATGTCAATTGTTACATATTTCTTTAAACTGGAACTGACTCATTTGCACCCACTTTGTGATTTTCCCTGCAATTTTAAATTCAGTGAAAGATCATTTTGCCTGTTACACTCATTTGGCTGTGTCAAAATGATCCATTAGCAAATATTAGCTTGATATGCTTTCTTTCAGAAACAATTAAACAGTTCAGAAATAAGATACAAGAGCCTTGCTAATATTTGTAGAACAAATCTGCATAAACTATAATTTGGAGTGCAACAGTTAAGAGCAACTTAATATTTCATCCCCATTCTTCTGTTAATCGACCAAAGGTCTGAGAATTGTCCCGCCAGAAAAGTACTGGTTGTTATTGTCTTTTTGTTTCTGTTGTTTAAGGAGACATAAAACATGCACAGATGATCTGCAGAAGACAGATTTTATGGCTTAAAAAACACAAATTATCCTGTGGTCTCTTTACATTTCAAATGTTGAATCAAGCTAAAAGAGCCACAACCTATCTTTTCCTATTTTCTAAGTCTTGAGGCTACATAAATGACAGAATGAGCTTTTTTTTTTTGTCTGTACCTCTTCTACTAATTCAAAAACTAAACAGGTCCATTTGAATGCACATTTGTCTGGCAATACCACAGAACAAATGTATATATATATATATAAATTAATATACTGAAGTACATTAGAAGAAAATTGATATTCTGTAATGGAGTAAAAACTCTCAAAGGCAATATAGGCCCCTTCTGTAGTAGACAGATTAGTGAGATAAGTTGTTCTTAAACAGTCCAGTTTTGAGGTACAACATGTTAGTAAAAAAGAAGCTGTCTCTTTAAAAAACAAAACAAATCGACAGCCTGTAAAAGTAGAAGGGCAGTTACGTGTCTGTGGTGAGTTTGTGTCTGTAGTAACAGCAGAACAGAGTAAACAACACAGTGCGTGGTGGTGCATGTTTCACAAATACTTTACCTTAAAAACATTGAAATTCTACTTTTTTACTATTTGTTATTTGTTTTAGGCTCATTCTGTTCACTTGAAACCATCCAGTGGAAAATGTATGATTATTTGCTATTGAGACAGACTATTGAAGCTAATAAATTTCATCATACTATTAATTTTATTATTATAATAGCTAATTTAATTAGTTTCAAAATTGAAATGCTACTTTCTTACTATTTGTTTTAGGCTTGAAGTTAATTAATCATATAATAATATTTATCTTATTTTTATAATAAGTCATTTTGCAAACCATCCAACTGGAGCTAAGAAATTCTGATTGTTGACATCTCAGTACAATCAAGTGTCAAAGCAGCGGTTATTTTTGTTGATTGTGAGAGAGTTTTTATGCATTAAAAAACACTGTTTATATAACTGGTAAACCTGCGGTTGTTACAAACTTGCTTCAAAAGGAGAACGAACAACCGTAACAACCAAAGATCACTTGTAAGGGAAAAATTCAGCCGTTGGATACAGTCTTATCCTATTACACTATTTGGGGATGTATACAAAACAAACACAAAAAAACAGAGACAAATCCTTTCATAGTCCTAATAATACAAGATGACTTATAAAGAATATGTGTGATTGTAAAAGCTAAAGCTAAAGATAGCGAGTGATTCACACATTGTCTGGCAGGTTTTCAAATACATTTTAAATTTCCCTGGAGTAAAAAAAAACAAACTGAACATTGACTATGCAATTTTCAAAAATGTCCAGCATGACAAAACTTTGTTCTTAGTCCACATCAAAAGCAGAGCTTAGTGAGGGTGAGTTGAACTGTTTCCAAGTGACTAGCACTTACTACTGAGGAGATTTTGAAACCCAAAAAACAGTTTCTTACAGTTTCTATGAAGACAGTTCAAATGCACGTTTAAAATGAATTAGTGTATAGATGAAAAACACCACCTCGTTGGAACATAAATATGTTTTTAACCTTGACATATTTTACCTGAAATTGGCCAAACCAGTACTCATACTGCCTCAAATCAAGACAATAGTCAACAAGGCAGACAAAAGCAGAACCAAAAGAGACAGATCTTGGTCATCCAATCTTGATGGACTGAGTTGTCCCATCCTTCTTGTCCTGTCATAGGAGTTTGGGCCTGGATGGATTAGCCCTAACTGAGGAATAGGCCCCGATGTGCGTGACAAGGTTGGGTTCCACGCTGTGAGAAGTTTCCCCGGGAATCGTCCTCGCCATCTGGTATATCACCATGTCTTTGGCGTTGCCTTTGACGCAAAACGAGCCATCCAGGTATTCCGCTGCCCTGACCGAGGCGTTGCCGGGGTAAAGCATGGCTGGGGTGCAGCATTCTGTGGCTGGCGAGACGGCGTAGAACTGCGGGGATAGTCTCCGGGCCTCCAGCAGGTAGTGCCGCCCGAGCAGCTCGGCAACGAGCATGAAGTAGAGGGTGAAGAAGAGGAGGTGGCCGGCCGACAGGCTGAAGGAAAAAGAGCAGGGGTTCCAGTGAGAGACGGCAAGGAGAAGCGCCGTTGCCCCCACCAGCCCGAGTCCGACCCATTCCAGGATACGATACGGCTCGGGATTCCAGTAACGCTGAAGTCTCTCGGGGTGATACAGCTTGATGTAAAGAGTGTTGAGGGCAAATCGTCGAGACAACAGATCTTTAACGACGGTGAAAAAATCCTGCCTCGGGAGAGCGTCATCCTCCAGGACGACCACGTTTCTGGGCTTGACCAGCTCCCATCCTTTGCGAAGACAAAAGACGTAATCCTGCTTCTCCTTCTCAAAGACGTTAATTTGCCCCCCGTTGGTCTGCTGCTCCTGAGGGGGACGTCGAACCACCCTGAAGTGGGCTTCCAGCAGCCTGGCGTCCTGGTTCTGCTGGGGCCCGCTTTCCACGTCGCAGAGCAACACCTCAGCACACGGCCGCTCCCCGCATCCCCTCACGAGGCCGCTTATCCGCCGCATCACCCGGAGCAGGTAGTGGAAGTCCCGCCCCTCGTTGCGCCTGGCCGTCACCACGGTGACCAGCAGCTCTGGATTTTGGGCCATTTTGCCGAATTTGGGCGACGCCGTAGCGGGAGCGCTCTGCCAGAAACGCAGAGCATCTTGACCCTCTTCGAGGCTTTCCCGGAGGACATCCTCACTCATGGAGTCCAGGTGCATCGACTTTAGAAAGTAGTAGGAGTACAGCAGTCGGTGGCAACATAACGGCAGGATAACACAGAACGTGATGACAGACAAAGTCAGGGCTTGTGCGAAAGGGCTTGACCATCTCAGGTAATGGATGAAGAATGTTTTCAATCGACGCATTTATGAATCAGCTTGGAGGAACAAGATATTGACAAAAATGAGGTCACAAAGGTGAGATCGTTTGAAGATATTTAAAGATAATTACAGCAGAATGAACCGCTGCTCTGAAATCAAATAAATCCACTATCAATGAATGGTACATCTGAAAAATAGTCATCTATTGCCACTTCTTTGTCTTGTTAAGAGAGTTTTAAGGGATGCAGCTCAGTGCAGGTTGCCCTGATGTCTGTGAAAAGAGAAAGAAAGCTTTATTAGAAATGATATTTAGCAGTACAAAATCACTATTTGGTATATTATCTCTGCATATCATATAAAATGTTTGAAAATGTAGCTTTTTGAATAGAATATATAAAGGATTTAATGGCAGACTACTTTATTAGAAAACTTTTGAAAAATAAAGGACTGATGAAATGAAGAATTAAAAGTCCATTTAAAAAAATCTAAGGTTTTTTAAAGGAATCAGATGTATAGTGTCAAAACCAGACCTAGAAAGACCAATCCATGCATTTGTCTCCAGCAGGTTAGACTACTGTAACGGCCTGCTCACTAGCGTCTCTGAACAATAGAATAAACCTTAAAACAGCTCTGCTTGTCTACAAGTCTCTTCATGCTCTAGTGCCAAACTACATTTCTGACATGTTAAGAGCCAGATGAACCAGCTCAGACTCTGAAAACCTCAGATTCTGGTTTCCTGGTAGCGCTCACAATTAGAACCAAAAAAAAAAAGGTGAGGCTTGATTCCAGTCTTCCTGAATAGGTGGGACATCCCTCAACTATGACAATGTTTAAATGTTGAAAATAGCTCTGTTTAACTTTGAGTTTGACAAATGGATATATTTTATCTGCACTCTTCACCATTAATCTATTTAATCAATGATTGTTATATTTTGTTGAACTATATTTATCTTTATTTTCTACTTTTTAAAGCACTTTGAATTGTCTTGTAGACAAAAGGTGCAATACAAATAAACTTGCCTTGTCTTGCCTAATGTTCTTCGGCTGTTTAACTTATTCTGCCAGTGGAAATCCAAAATACGGAGAGGACATAATATGGTCAATCAAGTAATCAGGAAATTCTAGGAGTAAGTATGGCGTTATTTAAAGAAGCATTCTGTAATTTGCAAAGACTACTTGCAATAATAGCTATGTTGAGCTATTCAAATAGCTTTAGTTTGTTTGTTTAAAAAAAGCTATACACTTTACCAATAATCCTAATTTACGGATGCCAATCCAACATTTATTTCCAAGCAAACACGTGTTCATATGAAAATGTTTACCCCTAAACCAATATGAAGAAAGGCATGGCAGTACAAACAAAAACACGTTGTAAGGACCACAATCTTTCTCTCTGGTCTACATAAAAACACTGGATCTTTAAGTATCTGAAATATACTAACTGTTTGCCTTTCTTGTGACAATTATTATCACTCCACGGTCTAAAGATCGGAACGTCGAAATCAAAGATCAAAATCCAATCGTTAAAAAAATATGTTCGTGGTTTGGCGGTGACTAACTGACAGTGTTACTGGTAAGACATTACTAAAAGTAGATCAGTGTTTTCGTAGTTTAAAAGCCGAGGGTTAGACTCACATAGTGTGGAAGGGCTTCTGCTCTCTGATAACGACTTCCATGTCTGTCGAACGTCACAACAACCTCATCGTAGGTACGGTAAAAGACTCAGCTCAGTACCGTAATACCCCAACGAGAGCGCACCGAAAGATCCCGCCCCCAACCACTGGATGGTGCTACCAGTCAGAGCGAATCCAGCTGTAGACTACCCGCCTATGTATATATATTTCTTTATTTTATTTTATTTATTTATATATTTTTATATACATATATATATATATATTTTTCTTTATTTTATTTTATTTTATTTCCTTATTTTGGAGGAAGTTGAACAGAAAACATGTAAACACATGGGATATGGTTCCTAAAGCATTACTGTGATAAAATCAGGTAGAGGGGAATGAAAGTCAAATAATTTTTTAAAAGAATATGTGTTTCACGATAATCAAAAGCTTCACAACTACTGTAATGCAACAATAATGCAACTTAGGCTGAATGATCAATTTTATGTTCAATCTTGCTACGAACAGGCCCCTTTCATGTTATTGATTGTAGTACCTCTTCTTACAAACACATCATATATTTTGTTTGTGTCTTGAATAGTTATGAATGCTGATTCTTAATTTGGCCGCAAATTTTTCTGTGTCCCTGCCATTTAATCATCAGGCTTTCTTCCAGTGAATACGTTTCCCTCAGAAAAACTTTTAGATGCTTGTCTTTTGTTGTTAGTGCAAAAGTTAAACTTGTAATGCAAGTTCATCTACATTTGACTCATTCCTCTAACAAGGGACTTGTTCGATGACAGTATGCCCCCTTTGACCTGGTCTTCCAGTTCTTTTTTCAGGCAGATCAGGTTTGTAGTAAAATGAAAGGGGCGTTTACCTCAGTGAAAAAAGAGAAAGGAAAGGAGTAGTCTGTTAAAACAGAACCAACGAGAAAGATTGGAATATGTGTGTGAAGATTATGGACATCTGGGGATTCAAGACAATCATATACCCTTCTCCCTAGATGGAAGTGGTTCCGACCCAGTTTCAGGGAGTCTAAATTGTAGCACTCTTCATTCTTATAGAAAAGCAACCTCAGAACAAAAATACAACTTTTCTTTTAGAAAATCATAATTTTATTTCAAAATCAGTTTAAAGGAAAAAGAGAGTTGCCACCTTGTTGTCCTCTGACTTGCACTGTTGATTAGAAAAAAAGTTATATTTAGCCAAAGTGGCAAGGAAGATAGTAGGAAATAAACTCACCGTTTTCATCAGGTCTTAAAACAATGAGTCAAATAATTTCTCCAATTTTCATTACAGGCCTAGTTCGGCTTGAGGGAAAAAAGGCCATACTGTCATTTTAAATCCAGTCCCAATCCATTCCAAGCCAATGAGAATCCAGTTCACTGTAAGGCAGTCATGATCCATTTTGGTCCAGTCATTTCATTAATCCAAATGAATGAAGTTCATATAAAGAAAGCTTTAACTAACTGATTGCATTAAAACCTTTACTCAGATCAAATCTTCCATCCTGAACGTGTATGAGGTGATTGTGGAAAGAAAGCTCAGGTACTCAGGGAACGTAGACATCTGCTGGCTTTTAAAATACAGGAAAGAGGAACAAAAACCCTTTGACACAGTCACAGGCACATATGTTAAGAAAGAGAAAACTAGATAACAACTACAACAATCTCATGTGTCCATAACCAAAGAAGAAAGCAATGAGGAAAAGTGGGTCATGCAATGTCTCACATTAAGACAGTGTATTTTACCCTAGTCCTCAGGGCGGCCAGTCCAGCATGTTTTCCAGGTAATTCAAATGTATATGCCTTTATAGGCATACTGAAAAGATTTAAAGAGTCAAAGAACTGATCCATTCATTTCTTTCCTTGCCTTCATCCGGCAAGAAATCAAGGTCTGAACTCAACAGAAATGACAGGTAGGAGACCAGTTATTGCAAGTAAGTAAAACAAACAAACACGCACACACACAAATCAATTAGTAAATAAGTTTGTCAAGCCCATTCAGGAATCTTATTGTGTTTCATAGACTTTGACATTGCACTTACAAAAAGCTTAACAAAATGTTTTAGTTAAATTCCTTCAGAACTCAATAAGTCAAGAGACAGGCTAGTAGGTCAGTGATGCCAAACAATTTTGGGCTACATGGAAGAACAATAGTATTGTATGACATTAACAGTTTTTTTTAGCATTAAGTTTTCCTCCATTAATCCATTTTTTACAACTGTTTATACCAACTCAAAGTAACAGGGGAGCTATTATTGGATGAAAGGCAGGGTGCACTGAGTGCAGAAGTCCGTCACAGGCCCACAGTGGACTGAGAAAGACAACCAGGGATGCTCGCACTCACTCCTAACGTCGATTTATCAGCACAAACAGGAAACAGGCATCCTTCTGTTCCCATGATATATATGTTCTAAAAAAAAAAAATCAACAAATTCCAGGTGAGTCTGAAACGTCCAATAGTTGTGCTGGCATATGGCCGAAATGTGTCCCAACCCAAAACTCCCAACTATTCCAATTAACGTTCCGTTAATGCTTAGATAAGTCATTTAGGCAGGAAAATAATTTATGAAGCACATTTGTTTATATTGTGTAGAAGAAGATAAGTGGCAAAAAAAAGAATATTTGACGAACAGTACAATGAAAAGATACTTTTCACACAAGCTGACACATTAAATCCATTGAAGTGCCTCCTAATACTTATTATTAGTCATTGTTGTTCCATAATCGGTGTGCGAAGTATTTCTTACTTTACATCCAACACTCTGTGATTTATGCGTAAGATTGTTACTTGTGTTATTTTATCATACGAATGATCTCTGATCAGAGTGTGATATGTTTTTCCGACATCAGAGTGACGTTAGCAATGAGCACAGACAAGCGTATCATTCATCAGGAATGTTACTTTGTAAAAGAGCATCAAGGCTTTTTCAAAACAATGACGCAGCCCATCTGAAACATTTCCTTTTTTTACCATATGAAAAAGATAATTTTGCTTGATTCCACAAGACGCTTCTTCCACAAGGGATTCTCCTTAAGGTGGAATAAATTAAAATAATGGCATATAGCACTCAAATGACAGTGCACCCTTGAAAATTTTGAAAAATATTTTGCTTCAATATTAGCCTTGGTAGAGTTTTTATGATCTCCACCACAGCAAGAGGAATTTAGGGTGAGGTTGTTTTGGCTCTTGAAGCACAGACGTGTTTTGTCTGACGCCAGACAGACCCATAGACTTGCTCATCAGTGACCAACTGACCCACTGAGACATGTAGCTGCTATATCCGACAAGCATCTATCCATTTTCTATACTGTCAAGTAGGGTCAGAGGAGGGCTTGAACCTATCCCAGCTGTCATTGGACAAGAGGTGGGGTACACCCTGGTCCATCACAGGGCATATAACTTCAAACGCATAGCACATGTAGGCCACAATTAATCAGCCTGCAGAAAGCTAAAAAACAATCTATGTGATGAAATTTTTTAACGGTTTAAATGAATTTTCATCAAGTTTAAGGTCATTCCAAGCTAGTACAATAGGCATCTAACTTTTCAGTGCTTGTGTGAGGGACACACCCCCTGACCATGCAAGTCCTCCAGTTTTCGTTAAACATTTTCAAGTTGTCGTTACACCCTGTTGTTATTGCCTTGTTTCACTGAGCTTATTGTCATTATATGTTTTGGGTTTGCCTCTAACCTCGATCTCTTTCTCTCGCTCTCTAAAACTACTATGCAGAGGCAGGACCTGTTAGACTGCTAACCAGCTCGGCAGACAAAGCTGTTGTTTTCTATAGACTGACTGCAATACATTAACAGATGCCTAAATAATGTATGACATTGTTAATTAGGAAGTCTTTTACATTATAGTAATGCTCATTGTAGGTATGGATCTGGTCTGTTGCAGTTGTCATCCTTTCATTAAGTATTGAGCATTCTGACTAGGAGATAAGATATGGAGACACTGTGCTATCTTATATCAATATCAGCAGGACAATAGACTCAAGGGTAGAAGGAAGAATTTGCCTACAGCTCGGGTTACATCCTTCTGTGGAAACAGAATCAGGGTGGAGAGCCTAGCTGCATGGACAAGAACCTTGTGAAGATTCCCATTCTACCATTTTAAAAAGCTTTTTCTCTAATGTCTTTGTAATATAGGCGTATTAAGCTTTACCAGAATTTTTCTTATTGGTTTATTTACTCTCTCTTCTCTCTTGTGGGACATATATAGATAACCTATTTTATAACTATTTTATACAAATATATATGTCAGTCGCATTTTACAGCTCCATAATCCGCAAACCTTTTTTAGCTCTATTTTATTGAAACATTTTAAAATATATTATGATGAATCAGAAAACAAGCGTGGTGATGAAGAAATTCTGGCATTTGTATTCCTAGAAAGTTTGAAATCCAAAGTCATTATACTAGTCTAGAATGTTCTCTTGGCACATAATACCTTCTCTTGAATGTCTTAGCTTCATCATACTCAACAATATCCAGTCATTTGTTTGTATAAAATTGATTGAACTTGCTGTTACTTGGTTTGGTCTCAAGTTTAGAAAAGAACCATAAGTAAATCTACCTTTGTTAGTTTGAAGTTATTTCAGTGACCATTGTAGATTTCATTGACCGAGGGGTACTAATAAACGAAAATGTACTTCAAATTAGCTCATGAAAATCATTCATCCATCCATTTTCTGTACAGCTTATTCCCACCAGGGTTGAAAATGTGACATTGCTTTTGAATTATGATTCAACAGATTTATAAAAAAACAACTAATAAAACAGACCTGAAAATAATAACGACTTAAAAAAATGTTACCATAGGGAATAAACTAAGGTGTGGTTAAACTAAGGTGTGCCCTCAATTAGTATTTGAGTGTCATGAATCTGCTCCTTGCTCCACCTATTGGGTACTATTCTACCACACCCCCCTATCAGGAAACTCACCTGCTCATTACTCCTGATCACTGCCACCTACATCTTGTTAGCAGCTGCGGAGCATGTGTGTATTTAAGGCACAGGTCTCCAGCCATTCGGTGTCAGCTCGTCTGCGTGTACCTTTTCCCTCGCCTTCCGCAAACTGATCTCCTACCTGTTTGACCCGACCTGCTCGTCCCGACAACGGCAACTTTCCTACCCTGGGTTACTCAGCGTGTGCCTGCCAACTCCAGCCCCAGCCTGTGCCGGTATCTGCTGCTGTTTGCTCCACTCAGACTCTCACTCTCCCCTTTCCCTTTAATTAATAAATATCACCTTCTGGTATTCGTGAATGCACCTGATTCTCCTGTCTCATACATGAAAATGAGGAGTCTTTGACCACAGGAAGTGCAGGAGACACAGCATGAAAATGGCTGAAAATCTGAAGAAATTGATAACACGAATTTTAAAAAAGCCAATAAAAACCTTAAAATAATATTAAAGGCAAACTGCAAGGTCAAGGTACATCAGTATCAGGTTGCAGCAACTGTCTTTGTTTGAGTCAAAGGGAGACCAA
Organism: Menidia beryllina; assembly: GCA_013363375.1. Classification (NCBI taxonomy): domain Eukaryota; kingdom Metazoa; phylum Chordata; class Actinopteri; order Atheriniformes; family Atherinopsidae; genus Menidia; species Menidia beryllina. Next base: position 574,468 of record JABUIW010043882.1, read on the forward strand.
GAAAAGAAAACAGTACTATTCAAAGCAAATAATAAAAAAAAGTGAGACAGGAATTTGCCATGATGCATCTTGACAAGCCACAAAGATTAAAGGAGAATGTCCTTTGGATAGATGAGATAAATCCAGGGCTTTCTGGGTCACCTCAATGTTCACAGATGCAAACATGAATTAGAACGCTGTCCCCACAGTAAAATGTGGAGTACAGTATGTGTGATATGTTCTGGATTCGCTTTGCTGCACCTGGCACATAAAGAACCAACGTCATATTGAGATAAAAATCATACTTACCTAGGTATACTTAGGTAAAGATAAATTTGGTCATTTTAGGGTTATTAACTATGCATAAATCATGACAAAAAATACCTCAATCAGTGCATTCTTGGGTTAAAAAATTACTATAATTATTTATTTTGGATAAAATCAAAGTATATAGGTAAGTCTAACTCAGAGCAAAGTATTTAAATAATTCTGTTTCTATATTTTTCTTCAGATAAAGTATCATCTTTATCAAAATTGGAACTGGATGATGTTGCTTGAAAAGACCGCAAAATGTTTTTTCCAGTGTGTATGAGGTTTGGGATGAGGGCTTTGTTTTTGTCCTCTGTGTCAGAGTGTCTTCTCCATCTGGACAAAGTATCCCAGTCAAAAGGATAGGATGACAGAAGGAAACCAGATCTATCAAGCCGATTATCCAAGGTGTTTGTTTAGCAGCTGAACTGCTCAGCAGGCAAAGGTTGCCAAATGAGATGTTTGGCATTTCTATGAGTTTGTTGTTTACAGGCCGAGGTGCTCACAAATGTAGGTGAGGCTTGATGTTATCTCGTGAAATGAAGAGCCTCTGCAAGCAAGCTTTTGCATTCTCAGCTAATGTTTACTTTGAAAACTAAATGTAAAATGTCTTGTTTTTATGGCAAATCTCAAGTAAAATTCCTAAAAACTTTAATGTTTACTAATGTTTCACTTGCAGTTGAAGCATGTCAATGTTTACTTTGAAAACTTTGAAAACTAAATGAAAAATGTTTAGTTTTTGTGACAAATGTCAAGTAAAATCCCATGTTGGATTCCTGGCTAACTCTTGGAGAAGCCATTGGTAGATTGTGCCATTCTTTGAATTTCAATCTATATAGCCTGGAGATAGCTCTTTTAAAACAATGCCTTCATCTGAGACAGTACACTTTTTAAAGAAGTTCACTGAAGATGTTTCCTAAAAAAAAACATTACAGAATTTTTTTTCCCAGTTAACAATTAGCCAAAGTCTAAACACACTAAATTCTCAGCAGCATTTCTTTGTGAAATCTTTAACGGGTGAAGTTGTGTATTTGGGGAAAAAATTATTAGGGGAAAACATTGTCAACAAGATATGTGAGTGTATAGGCGTGCTTATATATATATATTAAGGAAAATTTGGCTGACTTTTGCCGAGAACTTTTCTTTTGGTTCACATATTAAACAGCTCTTTAGCGCAGGTTTCTTTCATTTGATAAATATATCTCAAATACGATGCATTCCATATGAAAGTTATTATGCAAATCTTATTATAATTTCAATATATGGTCAACTTTTTTTTAAAACATTCAGTTGATCAAGAATACTGCAGCAAAGGGATGGACTGATGCAGCCAAGAATAATAATATTTCTCCAGTTTAAGTCGAATGACCACTTTGGGTCTATAATATTAATCCACATTAACACAATCATAACGAATAACCTATCATTATTTGATCAACTGAATTAAATTGAATAAATGAATCACTGTCTGATTTTACTCAAAGAAAAGCAAGCTGATGCAAAAAGAAAATTGTGCCAACACGTTTTATGCTCTTAAGTTCGTGTTGGTCCAGTAACGCTGTTTGTTGTTGTTATTGTTTGTGGGGACAGACCTTTTGAAGTTGTCACGGTGACAGCTGAGTCGTCAAATATTGATAAGTGCGTGTCACTGACCCTACATTAGACTTTCGGTAGACTTTCAACAACCCTGAGCATTCTTGGTCACCGACCTCCGACGTGCGTTTTTGGCTCTCGGTGGATGGAAATTCCGGTTTATCCAGTTGTCTTGTCCTGTTTTAAACCCCTGAAAGTTTTAATCCGCCTCAGTGTCGGCATCGGTGGCAGCGACAGCAGGATGGCGTCCAACACTACTACAATGGGGAACCTACCCAGTGGAGTCGGGATATGTACCACCATTCCCGACATCCTGTACCTGCCAGAACTGGTAAGAAAGAGCAGCTGTAAGAATCTTGTAAAATATGGGGTAGACGCAGTCCTTAGTGGGCTGCGTAAAGGTGCGCTCGCGGTCAACTTTGCGCATCTTTTACGCACGGATTAAAATGACCATCATGAAAAGAATAACAGCAGAATCTACAGTGGATGGTAATATTAGGGATAGCTGTCTGTGCATGTGTCCAGTCTGACTTTTCCAAGTGGCTGTTTTTAGTTTCTGAAATTAAAGAGGGCCTTGACTGTTTTTTTTCTGCTTGTTTCTGTGGTAAAACTTATTTTTCATAAAGGTTTTTGCCAACAGCGAATGATTTCGCTTTTTTGGATGTTGCATTGTGTTCCTGTTTTAGGATCAGAATAAGAGCTTTCATGCAATGAAAGCAAGCCTGGTTCTCTCATGTTTAAAAAAAAAAGAAAGATATATACATATTTATATCCCAATGCAGTGGAAGTTTTTAAATCCATTTTTAAATCCAGTAATTTAATATCATTAGAAAAAGAAAAAGCCCAGATGACCCTGTAATGTTGTAATTACACTACATAGACAGCCAGGGTTTTCCGTTTTATGTGTTAACTATATACAAGTAATTTACTTAAGATTATGATTTTAAGCATTTTGATATGTTACGACAGTAAAAGGAGGCTCGTATGGCCAATACAAAATATTTAATCACCAATATTATCTTCAATAAATGTAAAAAGTGCAACAAAAAATGCAATGGTTTCTTGACATCAAGTGGTTGTGTGAGGCACCTACACCTGTCTGACAAAATGGACCATATAGGCCGAGAGCTCACAATAAAAGTGCATATTCTGATAACATCAGGCAAAGTTTGGTCAGCGGCAAAAGGTGTGCCCAGGTGTGAATTTAAAGCTTCAAAGTGGCTCTACTGAGTGCACAGCCAGTGAGTTACTATGAATAAACACATGGCTGAATCACCTTGAGTAAAAGGAGTTTAAAAAAAAAAAAAATTAAGTATTTTTTAGGGTCAGATGTCACAGCTAGATAGAACAGATACCACCCCTGTCATTAGCCTGTGTGATGAAGATGAGATAACGTAAGCTGGTATGAGATAGAAAACTTAAATGACGTGGTGGAATGTTGCCGTTTTTCCTCACCAGTTAACTCATCCAAGAACCCAAGTACACCCAAGTTCACACACGCAGAAACAGAGCGTGTAAGTAGGTGGAATCTGACAGCAATTGCCGCAGGTGGAGGAGGGTCAAGCCACATGAATAATGCAGCCTGTCAATCATTACAAGTCTAGAGTTAACTGAGGTAACAACACCTTGTTCCACGCGGCAGACCAAACTGGACAAACAATATTGAACTAATATTTTTTGTTTCTGATCTGTGAAATTAATAAAATGCACACAATGCTGATGAGTTATAGTAAATTTTGTTAAAAACATATAAACAAAATTGCAATTATCTTTAAGCCATTAAATTCTGAAGACCGTTAAAGTTCCTTGCTGGTTAATTTTTATTATCTTTTTTGCTCTATGAAGAATTTTGTCTATTTCATTTTGAAGAATTTAAAATAGATCTGCTGCTGCCCCTAAAATAGGTTGTGTGATTTTCTTTTGGCGTTCCCACAAGTTCCTCTGATTTTTCCTCAGATCTTTGGTGGTCTGGTATGGATCCTGGTTGCATGCACGCTGGTGGTGCCACAAAATCCTCAAGGCTGGGTCATGTTTGTCTCCGTCTTTTGTTTTGTCATGACGTTCATATGGATGGTAGTGTTTGCCTGTGGGGGGCATCACAACAAGGGCACCTGGGCTGCTGCAGTAAGTAATATTTTTACCAGAGTCATGCATTTTTACGTATAATATGTATGTGTAATACTGATATATTGCTTATTTTATATAAGTAAGAGGTACTCTATGGTAGAAGTCCATACAGGGTCATTAAAACTTTTTTTAAAAATGATATATTTTTAAATGTTCTCAACTTAAAGAAAATATTGGGCATTTTATTACTTCATATTTATAATTTTTCATTTTTAATTCTTCACTAGTAGCTGCATGTACACGGTCCATGATAAGAATGTACCCCTTGTACAAGTATTGTGCAATATGCATCAGCATATGGCATCCATTACCAGGAATTTAAAGATATATTACATCATACTCTTGTGAAGAATGCTCTCCCATAACCTTTACTGTAGCCTGGTTACATTTTCTTCTTTTGTGAAAGGGAGTGAATATAATAATAATGAAAGAAGGAAGAATGCAACTCTCGTAGTAAACAAAAAAAATGTGTTTAAAAATCTGATGCCCTGATTTTGTCCCCCTTGGTCAGGACTTTGCTTATCATGGAATTGCTGCCTTCTTCTACCTCAGTGCTTCAGTAGCTTTGGCTAAAGTGACACTTGAGATGAAAGATGGTAGCTTCAGAAACTACCAGCTGGACATCTCTGCAGTGGTGAGTTTGCTTTTTCATGTAAAGGTGATTGGCTTGCTAACTGTTTTATAACAGAGACATGTTATAAAAAAATAACAATATGAAACTTTACTCCGAAATGAATGCATAAGGAAACCCACCTGATGTAATTGATAGGAAATAGCTGTTTAAAATGGTTACACAGATAAGACACAGTTGTTTGCGCCTTTCATGGGGATTTGGCTTGCTTTGCTTCTCTATAGTTCCACATCTACTTGTGGTTGTCTTGTTTCCCCTGTATAGACAGTCTGAAGAGTCCCAAGCTTTCATATTTCTGGTCCAATTCCATTAGACAAACAATAATTAAAATCATAGCTGTCAATTTTAAAGTAATGGTCAAGTCTTTTTTTAGATTTCTTATATTGCCTCATCATGAAGGAAGAGTTCAATAATGCTTTAACTGCAGTCATTTATTATGAATCATCCTGAAAACATCTTTGTCTTTTTCTTTTCAGGTTTTTTCTTACGTGACCACACTCCTCTACTTTGTCCACACAATACTATCTGCTATTCGATGGAAATCTTTCTAGGAATTTTTGTCTCTGCAATTCCAGTTTAAACATAGGCTGTGACATGTTGACATAAAGGGACAGCTGACAAACATCTGGCTTATCAGACCATTTTAGCACCCATCTGTTGGCCAATTTTTTAGCAGATAGGGTGACTCAGATTCAACCCTGAAGCTTTTGTTGGAGAACTGAAAATCTCAGACATTGATGATCTTTTACATGACGGACAGAAAATGACACCTAACTTCATAAGAACAGCAAAAGATGCGACAAAAAAATGAATATATATGAAGCAGACAGAAGTTCACTCTCTTCTGCTTTGTTGAAGAAAAACACAAAGGTTAAAAATGTATGTCGAGAGTTGCATTTGGGGCTAGAAATCTTCCAATAAAAATCACTGACAGAGAAGATTACAGCTTTAGCAAATCATAGAAGGAGTATCCAGATTTTTGTAATTAACAAATAGGCTTGCTATTGAGAAACTGTTACCTAAAAAATCCAACTCTTGAGTAAATGTATTTTTAGAGCTTATTGATTATTGATATTTTTTTGGATGTCCTTCATAATGTACGATAAAGAGCACATAGCTTCTGCAAGCCCATAAACTCACCAACAGACTATTTTTTTAGGCTCAGGTTTTTAGTTATATTTTCACTTTGACAATGCACTTTCGCTTGGTATTCTTTTAATAATGGCTGATTAAAGGAAGTGTCTGGTTAATTTTTATTTCTTATTCCATAGATTATTATTGTGCTGAAATTAAGCAAAAATAAACCGATCAAATAATTATGAATCAGAGCAGGAATTAAAGTCAGAATTTCTGGGGTTTTTTTATGTAGGCCTTTATAGCTATCAGCTTAATTTTTGTAATTTTTTAAAACTGTTAATTTAATTGAAAATTAATAAAGTCTTTGTTTTGAAACATTTTAGTCTTTTCAGTCTTTTGTTTAATTCTGCTGAAGAAATTGTCTCGCCCGCACATTTATACGTAATTCTTTTCATTCTTTTTTTTATTCATTTGAATACAGTATTTCCTTTTGAGTCAACTTAGTTTCATATGTTTATATCTTTTAACTTATAGGTATTTAAAGTACATATAGTTTAGGTATGGAGTTTAATACTGTATGTCTCCCAGCTAGCAATCCATTGTATAGATACAGGATGTTACTGCACTATTTCTAATAGATAGACTATTAAGGCAGACGAGTCTCTGTTAGATCAGATAGAACAAATGAAATACACAAAAACAAGATTGGACAGAAACTCAAACACTAATATTTCTCCAGTAGTGCCATTAAGCAAAGACTATATACATCTTAGCTGGGACTGGTATAGTCTGTAAATTGTATGAATGTATAAAATTCAGATATTCATATGAGAGTCTGTTTACTATGAATTAGTCAGTAGCTTAAATGCTACAATTACAAACATTAAGTCACAAGCCAAAAGGGAGACTTTAGAAAAAGCTGCCATTCCACCACCAACTCGAAATCTACTACAATAATTTATTCGTTACGGAAATGGTGAAAAAACAAAAGTGCGGCTTTTAGCACCCTTGTTTCACAAGAAGAGTTGGTTGCTGGGGCAGTATGGCTGAGGGCTTTTCTGTGTGAAGTTTGCCTGTTCTGCCCATGTACAGTGGGGGAAATAAGTATTTGGCCCCTTGCTGATTTTGCAGGTTTGCCCACTTACAAAGAATGCAACGATCTATAACTTTAATCATATGTACATTCTAACAGTGAAAGACAGAATCCCAAAGAAAAATTCCAGAAAATCACATCATATGAATTTATAAAAATTGATAACCATCTGATGAGGAAAAAGAAGCATTCTTTGTAAGTGGGAAAACCTGCAAAATCAGCAAGGGGTCAAATACTTATCTCCCCCACTGTATGTGTGGATTCTATCCAGGTACTCCAGTTACCTACCATCTAAAAACATGGGTAATTGAACACGCTAAATTGCCCCTAGGGAATGAATGTCAGTGTGTGGTATTGCTGTGTGGAGTTGGCATGTTCTTGTGTATGTTTGTGCATGTTTAGGTTCTGTCCCATTACTCCACCTTTAACTGGTAACTAGAAATTGACTATGGATGCCAGTGTACATAGTTATCTGGTTCTGTGATCGACTGACACCATGCTCCTGGGTATATCTCGCCTAATTACAGTTTGGACAGGCTCCTGTTGCAGTGCATATATTCTTGAAATACACAGAAGATGGCTGGATAGTTAGGGAAGCTTCATGTATTTTTCTAATTTTTTCTGTTTGCATGTATCGTATTAATTGATTAAGATAGCTTTCTCAGTGTCATCATGCTACTCGCCACATCTCAAGTTTGTTATGTTTTAAAGTCAGATTGTTTAGGTCAACAACAAAAGATCTGTGTAGGAATCTCAGGGACACTCGCTTCAAGAAGATTTTGGGATTTCACAATGGGAGCCTTACAAGGTAGTGGTACTGGAACTTCCTTGTATCCTTCTAGATCAAGAGTTCCTGTATCTAAGACATCTGCAGTGGCTGTGAAGTGGATCTGACGGTTGGAGTTCTTCCCCCTCAACATCTCAAGACTACTGCTTTTCACATTTGGGTCCCCCATAACCATAATCATTGACACAATTGGAGAAAACTGGACTACAAATGCCCCTCCCTGGATTGCCACCTTATCGTGATGGAGGGGTTTCTCCCAAGGATCCTGGAAGCTATGTTGTTGGGGCCTGGTAGGGACATACAATGCTTACCAGTCTTAAGCAGCCCAAAGACCCCTTATGATAAGTTACATAAATGGTAACAGTGTTCCCTCACCGGACAAACGTCATCGGAGTACCACTCTGGAGCCAGGTCTGGTCGCCTGGCAAGTGCCTGGTGGCTGGCAGTGGTGGGAAGTAACGAAGTACAAGTACTTCGTTACTGTACTTAAGTACAATTTCCGTGTATCTGTACTTTACTTAAGTAGATTTAATAATGGATACTTTCTACTTTTACTCCACTACATTTAACAGTAAGTATCTGTACTTTCTACTTCACTACATTTCTATACAGCGTTTCGTTACTCGTTACATCCAAGATGCATTTCGGTTTTTTGATTTGTTCGTTAGTTTGAAAGTATCCAATGGCGAGAGCAGAATCAGTCCGCTGAACCAATCCAAAGCGGGTAATAATCATTAGGCCCTCCCTCAAGAAGAGCAGCACAGTACGCAGGACCTGCATAAAATATCTAAATCTAAACTGTCACAGGGGGTAAACACAATAAAAACATGCTTTATCTGCAGCATTGCTCATTAAAATGGTACATTACTGATTTATTAAAACTAAATACGATAGGTACACTTAATGACATTATATAAGCCGTTAGGTATTATGGTTGGCAAGTACTTTTACTTTTAATAGTTAAGTAGTTTTAAAAGTAAAATAATAATGTGGTACTTTGACTTTTACTTGAGTAAAATTTTGTCTGTGTATTTGTACTTTTACTTAAGTACATTGTATGAGTACTTTCTCCACCACTGGTGGCCGGGCTGTCACCCATCGAGCCTGGCCAGGCATGGCCCCAAAAGAAACACGGGTCCTTCTTTAGATTTATGGGAAGGGGATGCAATGGAGTATGGGTTGTAGCCGAAAGCAGGAACTGGCTCTTGGGATTTGGAATGTCACCTCTCTGTTGGGGAATGAGCCTGAGTTTGTGGGCGAGGCGGAAAGGTTCCAGCTAGAAGTAACAAGTATCTCAGGGGTTTTGTTCATGAATAGGGGAAAAATAGAGCTGAAGATTGATAGCGGATCGGTGCTGTGTTGGTAGTGATGTGGGAGCTGAATCTAAATTTACCGTTTGATCTTGGTTCCCAGTTACGTATGTTCATAAGCAACCCGACCCTAGATAAGCTGAAGAAAAGGGATGGATGGACTACAAATTATTATATGAAATGGAGCAATGAGGGAGAGCAGTGTAGTAGCAAATGTTTCTCTACCACAAAATGTATCATACCTTGATGTATGTGACAGCATTACTTTGCCATCATGCAAGAAGTGCTTTACCACTATTTCCTTTCTTACAATTTTTTGTTTGACTAAACACAGACAAATCTATATTGTAGAACATACAAGTTGCATATAAAACAAGATGAAGACTGTGACGATCTGGCTCCGCCCACCGGCTCACTCCCTGCAATCAGCGACATTGGTCGCACCTGTCCGGGTCAGTACTTAAACCCCACTCACTCACTCATCTGGGCCAGAACGTCTCTAAACATCTGTGTGAGTACTTCCAGCATTATTATTCTGCCTGCCTGCCTGATACGACCTGACTGACCCTGTTTTCCGAGCCTGCCTGCCCCTCGTCTGATTCTCCTGCCTCGCCTGAAGTTCTGCCTGGTCGGGCTCAGTGCCTGCCTGCCTGCCCGTGTCCCCGACCCAGCCTGCCTGACTCCGCGCTCCCGCCTGATCCTCTGGACTGCTTCCCCGGCCTTGACCCCCGCTCGTTCTGGACCACGTTTTGGATTACCCTCCTGATTGTTGCTGGACTGACTACACGGTGCCGACCTCGCCTGCCTGACCACGCCCACAGGATATTCCTGAGAATAAACCTGTTTGAACTGACCGTTGCCTCAGGGTGTTTTTGGGTCCAAAGAACGATCATTACAAAGACAAGATGGATCCATTATCGTTACCGCTAATTCTCTAATGGGGTCGCAGGGAGAACTGGAGCCTATCCCAGTGGTCAATGGGTGAGAGGCGGGGTACACCCTGGACAGTCCACCACACACACATTCACTCCTAAGGACAATTCGGAATGTCCAATCAACTTAACATACAGGTTTTTGGACTGTGGGAAGAAGCCGGAGAACCTGGATGGAACCCACACAGACACAGGGAGGACATGCAAACTCCACACAGAAAGTTCCTGGTTCCCCAAGGGACTCGAATAAAAACAATTATTATAATTTAACTAAATTAACTCACATTTTTGGGTTAATTGTGTTAAAGTAAGTGAAAGTATAATTCCATCAAACAGAAAAATTGATGTTTCTATTTTATGAAGATTTGATGGACATTAGTGCCATCTTGTGATAAATGGTGCTCCATACAGTCCATTAAAGACCATTTTTTCCAAACTTCTTGTTTGTTTTGTGAAATATAGCAGAGTAAAGAAGAAATGGTAAAAAAATACTTAATTGGGAGTAACTGAATCACAATGGTATTGATTTGTCTTGATGAGAATAAACTTATTTAAAAAGTTTAAAAATGACAATTAGTCATTGTCAGAAAATCTTTAGATTCATAAGATTATTTTTAAAAAGGCCATACATCAAACATTCTTAACAGAAAAAGACAACACACTGACACACAATTACTTTTCCAACACGTTATAAAGCCAAGGATATCACCTTATCCGTCACTGAAACCTTACCTTGACCTGGAATAAAGCATTCACATTCATGACAGATTATTTGTACCTTAATGCCATGTAAAAAAATGGTAACCTTTATAGAGTGGGTACTGTAAGAATGAGCACATGTACACACAATATATATATATATAAAGTTGATCAGACTATGTAGCAGGTCAATCAACTATAGCTATGATAGATAATTAATGAGGTAATGCTAAAGGTAATAATGGCGGAGCATCTTCATGAAATTGAAGAAGATGAAAGCCAGGTGAGGTTACACATCATGTGAGTATCATGAATATTCACCCCTCTCACAAACAAACAACTGTGAGAACATCAAAAAACTTCTAAGCATTTCTCCGACATGGATATTTTAGATACCAATAACATCACAGACTATGATCAAAATGAATCATTTTTAATACACATTTCAATCTTTTAAAAATGTATTAATCAATTATATTGCATCATTTGTGCAAATAGCCAAAGATTGGTCACTATCGTATGGTCAAATCTGTTATGGACTAGGTGAGGACTGGACCCAAAAGCAGACACAGAACAGCGGGGTAACGAAATAACAAGAGATTTTTTGTTGTGGAGGGAGAGTGAAGGTACAAGGGAGGGGTATGCCCGGTCCAGGTGGAGGTGCCAAAGGTCCAGTGGGTGAATGAGATGTCCTTGGGGAGCAGGGCTCGTAGGTGGGCTGAAGTTAAATCCAAAAAGAGTGCTGACCAGACAGGACAAGACCACACAGGTCGCAAGACAGGCGTCGAATCGATTCTCTGAGAGGCAATCATCTGGCGTCGGGCACTTGGAGAGTGCACACATATAAAGGGTGCCTGGCTGCAGGTGTGTTGCTGAGCAGGCTTCCACCCTGACCCCGCCCAGCCTGAAGCAATCAGCAGGACCCAACGAGTACGATCATCACACAAATCATTGTGTTATGTTGTTTCTTTCCCTCCTCACTCTTACTATTTTCACATATCCAGCCAGAAACCTTGGGTTAAAAGACCAAAAATACAGAAACATCCTTTTTGAGACTCTACATCCTTGTTAAGCCACCTTTTCTGTTTGAACACCCTCAATTTCTACCCTTTCCTCCTCTCTGACCACTGTAAAATAAAGCAATTTTACATTAATTTAACTAGAAAACCGTGTTTAATTACAAAAACAAACATGAAAAAATGCAACATTACAGTTGTTGCGAAAGTTTTTCAGACAAAAATAATGTAGAATAAAAAGTTACTTTGTTCAAATCCTATATTACTCATACAGTATGCTGGAAGAAACACATTATATTCTGTTGATGCAGTTATTTATGTAATATTTTTATTTATTTATTTTTATTTTATTTATTTATTTTATTTTAGATGCACAAATTATCACAATGTGTATTTAATATATGATTAAAAACCTCGCTTGAAAATCACATTTGTCCTTCGTAGTAGTGTCTTCCAATGGCAATTACAATGGCACATAAAATACACAAAAAACATACCACAAAATAATAGTTTTGTAACCTTAAAAGACAAATATTTACAGAGCATCATGTGAAATATATCACTATATGAAATATATATCAGAAATATATCTTCCATAAATCAACTCTGGATGGATAAGGTCAGTACATGCAGCTCGGTACATGCATTTGATGTTTTTGTTACGATTTACAGTTATTCATAAATTGTTGAAGTATTATTAGACACAAGTATGCTTCTGAGGCACTTTAATCCAATTCCAGTCAAGAAACTTGTATTTTTGACATTTCAGTACACTGACATGAAATTCTAACGGACCAAGAAGATATTTGCTTTTACATGTCTGTAATGCATTTGTCAAATAAAGTTTCTAAATGAGAAATATTATCTACATGTTTATATCTCCTCATGAAGCTGTTACTCCTGGCACTTGTGCACTATATACTTAAGGTGCATACGTTAATACCTGTCTCAAGTCCTCAACATTGAACACCTTTGCTTCACGCCAGTTTGGTGATGGTAATGCTGCCTTTAATCCATAATGTGTCAATGTCCAAGAGTGACATTAGTCTGTGTTGAAAGTCAAAAAGCTGCTGGCCATCCACAAACACACGAAATCTGCTGTGTTCACAGTGAATCTCAATCTGTAGAGAGCAGACATACAGTTAAATTTGTTT
>JABUIW010043882.1:587274-616637 GCA_013363375.1 Menidia beryllina
TCTATCTATCTATCTATCTATCTATCTATCTATCTATCTATCTATCTGTCTGTCTGTCTGTCTGTCTGTCTGTCTGTCTGTCTGTCTGTCTGTCTGTCTGTCTGTCTGTCTGTCTGTCTGTCTGTCTGTCTGTCTGTCTGTCTATCTATCTATCTATCTATCTATCTATCTATCTATCTATCTATCTATCTATCTATCTATCTATCTATCTATCTATCTATCTATCTATCTATCTACCTTGAATGGCTGGTCCCTGATGAAGGGAAAGTAAGGGATAGCTCTGTCAACATCTCCCCAGGATCCAGACATGCAGGCTCTTCGCAAAACTTGTCGATCCTTGAATCGAACACACAGTTCCAGTGCAACATTAGGTGGAGGTTCTTTCGATGTCCCAGGGCCACATGTCAGGGCAACATAGAATCTAAAAGACAAACAGTAATATAGCCACAGTTATCTTATGATTGTCCTATAATACAAAGTAAGTAGTACTTAAGTTTCTGTACTTTTCATTGGACCGTGCATTACAAAAAAACAACCTTGACTGCATGTATGCCTCTTACACTGGTTGAGATATTTCAATAGTATGTACCCTGGATTTAATTTGATCCAAAGGATGCAGTTGGATCATTTTTTCTCCTCTCCTTTACACTAAACTAACTTAATTTATGTTTCTGAGTTTAGGCCTTACTGCATTATTATATACCATAACAATAGTGTACAAGAAAGATGGTTAGCTTGGAACTCTGAGAAGTTAAAAAACATGGAAACTAATCCATGCCGATTTACAGCTGTCTGTATCCTGTTTGTGCCAGACCAAAGCTGGGATAAGCGAGGAATGCTTCAGGAAGGGCATCTGGTCTAAAACTTCCTGCCAAAACCTACCATACAAGGCTGATATACTCTGGTGACCCCTGAACGGAAAAGTGGAAAGGCAACAATAACTAGCCTAATGAGAATTTTCATGTGTGGCAACCAGTCAAACAGTTTATTATAAGAAAAGTTAATTGGAATGAAAATTTCCTGGAATATTTAGCCTTCAGAAAAAAATCATTAAAGATCTGTATAAAAATGTTCTTTTTCAAACATATGTTTGGTCAAAGTGTTTGGTTTGAAATAATCAACAACAATCCCTATATTTAAAAAGCATGTAACTCTAGGAGTGACACATTTATGAAGTAGGGTGGATTAGGAGATGCAATAAAAGAATTACAGTTGATAGTGCTTGCACAGGAAAGAGAGAGTTAAATTAATACATTCTCACCGATCAGGACGGGAGTGTACAATGCCCAACACAACAATCTTCTTCCCTGGGTGCATTCCACCTGAGATATGGCCTTTGAAAGGAACCACCTGCGCACACAAATTATTGTACACAATATACAGCATTAGTATGACTATGAAAACACATGAATAATAAAAACAACACATGCAATTTCATGATGAAAATAAATAGCATTACATATCTTTACAAAATATTTACAGAAAACTGCAGTGTAGTATATTTTGCTGTAAGCAGCGCTTTCCATATCAGATTTTCATGTCTAGACAGGACATTTAAAAATAAGGACTTAGACAAAATTTGAAAAAAATGGTGATTTTCCTCAAAAGTCCTAAATTAAGATGAGATCATTTCACAAAAAACGGTCCATTATGAATGAGTAGGTAGAATTACATTTTGATAGCCGAATTACTGTTCTAATGTTGTAAAGCAAACTCTCACAACAAAAAAACAGCCAAATCTGATTGCAACCCTATTTTTATATTTTGAGTTCACAAAAAAAAATCTATGACATTACATTTTTTATTAATTTAGGGTCCTAAGAATGACTTGGGGCCTGTCTAAGGTTCACTCAGCCGTAATTGGCATGGTTCCTCTGGGTGTGTGGATGATTTTATTATTTAATCATTGATGTCAATTTTGTGCATTCTGCTAGTGATGGGCTTTCCGGCTCTTTTTTGAGAGCCCGTGATTTTGCTCGGCTCACTAAAGCAGCCAGCTGGCAAGTTGCTCCTCAGATTCTTTTGTACATTAATTAATTCATTACCAAAAAAAAGAAAAAGAAAATCCAAATATGTGTAAAATAAATTAATACTACTACTACTAATGATAATTATAATACTACTGCTACTACTACTACTACTACTACTACTAATAATAATAATAATAATAATAATAATAATAATAATAATAATAATAATAATAATAATAATAATAATAATAATAATAATAATAAGAGGAAGAAGAAGAAGAACAACAACAACAACAAAAATGGTAATATTGATTATTTTTATTTATATGGCTTTACTTGGAAATTCAAAATAAACTGGAGCAGTGTGCACACGGTTTGTGGAGCCTGATTTGTAAAAAAGAAAAAAAAAGGGGGAAAAAGCTCACCTTACATAGTCTACATTCTGTCTTGAAAAGTCGATTATTCTTTAAAAGTTTCCACATTTTACTATGTTTTCTGTTGTCCTTAATTCTCTCACCTTTCCAAAAACAAATCGGCTGTCAGGAGCCGGATCATATGTGACCGACACATCACTATTTCAGAGGCTGTTTATGTAATAAATGGAACAATCGAATTACCAGTTTCCTCTCAGCATCTTTGCCAGAACAGGGAGCTCTCGGCTTACTTTGATCCGCTTCAGTTCTAGGTGGGAGACTCCATCTCTAAAACAGAAGCAGAAATTATTTCACATCTGTTTGAGCTTTTGAAAAGCACCAAATCCCAACTAGATGACAGAGGCTTGTAAAGGTTTTACATACAAACAATTGAATATAGAAGGATGTAGAACATTATACAAGTGCTTGAATGACATCAACAAAAATAGATAGAATAGAATAATGCTATTAGTAATGTCAGCAAATAGTTTCTAAAGCAAAATACAAAAGGTAAAATGACAATGTATATATATGACAATGTATATATATATATGTATATTGTCATTTTACTTTTTGTATTTTGCTTTAGAAACGATTTGCTGACATTACTAATAACATTATTGTTGGAATGTCGCAGAACCTGTGAGGAACACGTGCTGTGTGAAATCCTGTCCAGAATCGGAAGTTGAACGAATTACGGGTAACATTCAAAATAAACACTTCAATAAACAAATTTTCAACAGATCTTTTTTTAACTAAAAGCAGATGTCTGCCTTTGGGTCATTTACAAGACTCGGAATGACAACAATTTTTGAAAAATAGGGCATACTTTTCTGGTTTAAAAGCCATTCAAGTTCTGAATTATACTGTTGATCGGGTATGAATTATAATTGTCACCATCATTATCAACGGATCTAAAAGCAGTAGAATGACGAGGCTGATGTAGTTTCAATATGATGTTCTCAAATGTATCAATTGTCAGGTATTTCTCACAAAAAAACTTGGTAATTATTATGTAAAATCCTGTAGCTCTTATATAATTTTGCTCAACACCACATATTAGGCATGCTTTTTATCAATGTGCTACATTTGTTGTATACATAATTATTTCCCCTAGCTGTACTCTGTGCAGTGCTTTTTCATTTAATACATTGGCATACTATTTAAAAACATGTGGGCTGTGGTCTACCAAGGCTTTTATTTTATTAGTTCAACTTGGAAATTTTGGATACTTCTGCTAACTTGATATCAGTAAGTTCTATGCGAGTTTCACTCTTTACTTGAAACGCAGGTCAAAAAAAGTGTCTGAGCTGCCATATGAGAAATCAAAATGACTTCACGGACAGTTTATTGTCAAAATAACTTGCGGTTCTTCCTGCCAATGTGTCAACCGTCTCCGACCGACCGTCTAAACTTACCTTCCTGCCTTGAGCTGTCACTCTGTGTGACTCAGCCATGTTCATCTGGGGGAAGCAAACAGCAGTGAAAGGAGCTGCAGATCCAGTTTGTCAGCCTCTGAATGCCCGTGTCAACTGGTTTACCTCTGACGCAGATCTCCAACCTGCCTCATGTGCCCTCCAGCTCACACAATAAGGCTCTCACATCAGTTGCTCACGCACACCTCTCTCTCTCTCTCACTGTTACGTCAAAAGCAATCAAGCTCCGGCGCATTCCCTTTCCCCCCTTTCAATTTGCTAATGTTCCTTCCAAAAATGAACATGGGTTTTTAAATGTTTTTATTGAACCCAAACAGTTCTTCTGTTTCTTTGATATTGGCAACAATTCTCGCAAATCGGATTGCCAACTTATGGGTCATTTTGTAGGAGGCGTCAATAGACAAATACGCGGTTTCACACTGTCACAAGACTGAGTAGGAAATGAAGTGCAGTTTTTGTGTGGCGTTCTTCCATGGAGCGAATGCTTTTAAAGCTCTCACAAAAACTTTTCCAAGCAATTGCGCAATGATATCAACAGTTTATCCATTTAATGAAATGTTTAGCAGGCGATGAGGAGTAATAAAGAGATGGAAGTGATGGACAGAGAAGTCTCCTCCAAGTTCATTGCCCACTTTTACTAAATGTCCCATTTTGGAAACCAGGACGGCCATTTTCGTCCCTCCATCTATATCTTTTATGCCCTCTCCGGGCAAAACTCCTATATTCTTCACTCTGTACTTCAAGACGTTTGAGAACCACATGCTCCATATTGACTCTTGGCCAAAAATGGACATCTCTGTACATGATATGATAGCTTTATGTGTGCCATGCCGCCAGTATGTTGACAAAACTTCAAAAACTGCACATGCACCACTTATATCGTAGATCTCCAAAACGGTCTACGGGATAAGATTAACATTCACATTACAGGATCCTTCCAACATGTTTCATGGGACTTCCAATATGCCATAACTCTTACTGACTATTACAGTAAGTGGCCTGAACTAACATTTGCCCTACATTCAAAGCTGATGTAGCTATTTGATTTCTGACCTCTGTTTACAGCCAGGAAGGAAATCCCTCCTACTTAGTTTCGGACAATAGATGCATGTCCTTGCCACTTTTCTGAGGGAGAGAGAGATTAAACACCAGTGTATACCATCCAAGAGCTGACAGAGCCATCAAAAGGTTTAACAGGGTGCTTAAAGTACCTACACACTGCTGACAAAATGCACAGGCCATGGAAATAAACTGTTATGGGTTCTTGCAGAACTATCGAGCCACATTACATGTTACTACAGAGGCCATGCCCTTCGAGTTACTGAGAAGGGGAAATGCGCACAAAACTGCATGTTATTCCCGTTTTGCACAAGGTAAAGACAGTCACATTTTCCACACAAGTTGAGGAAACTGCAAAACCAAAGTAACAAAAGAGTATTAACATTTATATTTTATGTACAAATGTCTATGCACTTAACTCATGACTTCAAGTTTGGTGAGTTCGCCTCTTGCTGAGGCGGCTTCCTGAAGCTGTAGTCGCAAGGATGTTGGTGTCTGTCGTGGCGGCAACCTTCAAACCTGCTGGTGAACACTAGTGGTGAGGGATAGCCTCAGGCTGAAGAAGGAGTCCCATCAGGTCTTTTCGGCCTGTGGAACTTTGGAAGCAGCTGATGGGTATCGGCAGTCCAAGCAGCATGCGGCTTGGGTGGTTGCCGAGGCAAAAACTCGGACGTGGGACGACTTTGGAGGTCACCGAGGTGATTTTAAAAAAACGTTGTAGGCAGACCTCCAGGGGTGGATGAGATTCAGCCAGGGTTCCTCATGGCTCTGGATGTTGAAGGGTTGTTAGTTGATGCGACTCTGCAATATAGCGTGGACATCGTGGGTGGTTCCACTGGATTTGCAGACCGGGGTGGTGGTCCCCCTATTCAGAAAGGGGGGCCATAGAGTGTGTACATAAAGTGTGAGGAGAATGGTGTGGGGGTATTTAAGATTGGAAGAAGAAAGGCTCATCTCGGATGATGAGGCCAAATGGCCAGAAATGGCACCCCTGTTCCCCAGCAACTGCCAGAAGGTTGGAGAGCCCAAACCCTGCTTAGCCTAAGCACTCCCTGGAGGGCACCCACTGGTCTGACCACACTCCCCCAACCCAGAACCTCCCCAACACCTGCTACTGAACTCCTTAGATTGAGTAGCAAGTCTGAGGCAGCCTCTTTGCGATATTTACAAGGGGGTCCTGTAAATATCGCAAAGAGTGGAGGGCAGAGTGGTCACCCTTTTGTTGTGCCTTTGCCAACTGAAGGTTTGAGAGGTTTAAGCCTTGGTCTTGTTATTATATTATAATATATTCACTAACTTTAGAGTATACTTTATTCCTGAATACATGTAATTTGATTTTCTTGTAATTTACTGAACGCTTTTGCTCATTTTAAGAATTATGCTATGACAATGAGCATATGTTATGGCTACGGTTGCACTTCCAAATTCCTTGTCTTTCAATGAGACATTAGATACATGTGGTCAAGGACAAAACTCAAACACACACATTGTTTTTATCACATCTTAGAGGAATCAGCATAAATTGGGAGCTGGCCTGAGCATGTCAGAGCATACTGGCTAATAAGACTCGGATGCGTATAGGCTTCCTAGTGTACGGGGCAGGCCAGCCCAATGTCCATTACACCCGGAACTCGAAGCTCTGACAGAGACCCTCAGCGAGTTTTGTCAGTTATAGCCCAACGCAATATACTTTACATGTGACATGAATAGAATACACATTTCTACCCTGATTGTTTCTCTGGTTTACTCTCAGGCTTCCAATAAAGTAATCTAGCTAACAGTCCTAAGAACTATATCAAATTCTCATAAAGCTTATGAAGAATGAGCCAACCTCAAATTTGTACAATATTGCAAACAAGAATTTCCAATTTACACAATTGAAAGCTGTTCTGCACCTAGTGAAATAATTGTGGTATCCACATTGTTGATGATAGCAACTTTGAGGTCGATCCTTTTATGAAACCAGTTTGATCCAGATGCATTAAAAGAGGTCCCCCCCCTGCTTTTAATGAATTTTCCTTCACTTCATCTCATTTCTAAGAGCTTCATAACTTCAAACTCTCAGATTACTTCCTATTACATTATTATGTGTACTTCAGATAATTGTTACTTTTCCATATTTATCCACTTTACCAAGCATTTTCTGGTGCATTCATTGACCATATCAGCATTCTCACAGCTGTTTTGCAGGAAGCTTTTCGTAGTTTAATATAGTGTTTTCCTTCTTGGATCAAATTATTTTATTAGAATAATCAATAAACAATGACTTAAGTCAATGTTCCATCTCAGAGTAATAGTTTTACCAAGGGCCCTTATCACTGAAGTTTCACTATCCCCTAAATTCTATTATTCCAATATAAAATATTAAGTATGATTCTGAAATACTCAGCTTTACATATGAAATATCATATTTACAGGTTTACTCTAATTGCAACGTCAGTTGTCCAGTAACCTGCAAACTAGAATTTAACACGGTGTAACTATTACTTCAGTCTATGCTTGTTTTCAGCTTCAAGAAAATATTGTACTGACATATTTTGGTTAGCCTTAACTAAAGCCATCAATGTCCCGAAGAAGAGCTCGCAGAAACTGATTTTGATTAACATTAAGTAGCCCAAATTATGCGACATTTCACATAAAGGAGTAAAAGGCAATGAAAAGGCAGATCAATTAACTAAAAGGGCTTTAGAGGGGGAAATAACTATTTCAATTCCTTTTGGGAAAGGGAAAGGGAAATCAATTATTAAAAGTAAAGAAATGGAGGAATGGCAAAAAATATGGAATGAAGATAAGAAAGGAAGAAGATTATATGAAGTGGAAAAGTCAGTTAGAATACAAAGCATTAATGAAAGAAACAGAAGAGAAGAAATAATAATTAGTAGATTAAGAATAGGTCATACATACTTAAATGACATACTTTATCTATTAGGGAGGAAAAATAGTGATAAATGTGAGAGATGTGGAGAAAAAGAAAATGTAGAACATATACTGATGAACTGTAAGTCATATGAATTTGAAAGGGAAGAATTAAAGAGAATAGCTAGAAGTATAGGGCATGAATGGAATCTTAAAGGTATATTAGGAAATGAAGGAAACATAACAGATATTCATAAATTAAGGAAAGCACTATTTATTTATCTTAAGAATACAAAATTAAAAAATAGAATATAGTAGATGTGAAGTGATGATGTTACACACTCATGTACAGTAGGTGGCGGTATGCACCTTAAAGTTGATTGTGATCCGCCAAAATAGAAAAGAAGAAGAAGAAGAAGTATGCGACATTTACAGTGTTGGTCAGTAGGTGGAAGCAGCAAGCTTTGGTGACAGAAAGTTATTTTGAAGTAAACGCCTCTGTTGCCACTCCTCGCAGTGCATGATGGTCGGTGTACCGGTGCTACCTTCCTCTGTTAGGGAATTTATTGTGTTCATGGTTCTTCTAATGCTCCTCTGATGGTGAAAAGGTGTGATATCGGCTGCCGTGTTTCACATGACAGGTACGCATAAGGCTGAAACTCTACTATCGCTTAACTTCCTGAGGGTTATGGCTTGTTACATCTAGTTCGTTCGGTAGCTCTGTGTAGCTAACGTGCTAGCAATAACCAGTCTACGTGTAACCGTGTCTGACAAGACTAGCTTTAACAAGAGCGTATAACTCATTTTCTACTTGATCAGCATCTGACATCGAAAGTGCAATTTTTTTTGTTTCTCTGTTATCGGCACTTCCACTTCCTCAGCTGCACAGTTCTAATGCTAGTACATGTTACGCAGCCAGGCTAAAGCTAGCTGGAAAGCTCCTGTCACAGAAGTCTTACCTGAGTAGAGATGTAGCTCTGATCCGATTGTTCATATCAACAATACAAACCTATTACAAAAGGTAACGTTCAAGTTGTTTCGTGTCATTATTATCGCTAAGGCATTACGGAAAAAAGATAAGTTAAATGAATGTTGTATTTTTCATAGCTGTATTTGCAGCAATGACCGATACTTTTGTTTTACATGTATGTGAAATTGGGTTAAATGCTTTTGAAATAAACCAATTCTTAGCAATGCTGTCAAATATTATGCTTATATTATTGTATCAAGCATACGTTAAGACACTTGTCTTGTCCGAATTTCGCAGTTATCTTTAGTTGCTTATAAGCTAAGTGCACAAGTCAACATACAGGTTAAATTATTGATGGGTTAAACAATGGATGAAAAAAAAATGACGACGCCATTACTTGCCGAAACGTTGAGGATGAGTCTTCTCTTTGAAAAAAAGTGTAATGTTTAATTATTTCAGGCTATTTTTTTATTGAAGAATTTTATCATAACATGCAAGGGAATTCATTCCGTTTGCAGCCTGCTCTTGTAAGGCCTTAAACTTGATAAAGTTATGGTAGAAAGTCACTCACTATTGTTAGTATTATGTCTCTGCTGCCATAACAATGGATGAAAGTTTCAGTTTGTGCAAGGATGGTGGGAATGCAACTAATATGCTCTGTGTGAGGACTGAAATTTGACAAGCATGAAGTGTGATACCTTTAAATGATTATTTTTTACTTTCTTCTGGCAATGTTGAGGGTGCATTGTATTCCTCTGATCCCTCATCGCTGTGAGGACATTAACAGAAGGGGGTCCCCTCGGGTGGGGGAGCAGTGGTGTCAAGCTCTGGACCTCGAGGGCCGCTGTGCTGCAGGTTTTTATAAAGTTTGCCTGTTTCGACACACCTGGTTCACATCGATGTGCCATTAGCAGGCCTGTGCAAAGTTCAACGATGGATAGAGAAGATGTAACAGAATCAGAATAAAGTGTGCAGAAGCAGGAAAATGCCTACATTTTGCAGGACAGCAACACTAGAGGAAAGGAGTTTGACACCCCTGGTGTAGAGTTTGCATATTCTCCCTGTGTATGTATGGGTTCTCTTCAGGAATATCAGCTTCCTCCCACAGACCATACATATGTACGGACAATGGGTGGATGGATTTGATGGATGCTGATGTACAGTTGTTAAAGATTTTACACATTCGAATACTCTGTAGTTAAACTGTTATGTCACTTAAAGCCTCAACTCCCTGTGTTGGTTCTAAGCAGATAAAGCTTATGTCACTTCCTTTGCATATTTTTTTTTCTGACAGTCGTGACACGAATTAATTCAAGATTAAGACATAGATCAGATTAATACATGTTAGAGGGAAAAAAAATATTTTTATGCTCGTTTGTGATGTAAACTTACATTTTTTATAAATATTAAATGTGCACCCTATGCAGCAATTTTGTGCAAGTATTACAGTTTTATAAGCCTTGTTCCTTTTCTATTTTTAAGGTAATAATACTAAAGGTTTTTACCTTCTGTGTTTTACTGAGCAACCTCACTGTGTTTTAGTTTAACTCTAATCCATATATAGGATCCAACTGCTTCAAACCATCAGTAGAGCAGGTGAATGTTGATGTATAATTTAAGATTCCCCCAATCATCTTTTTTTTATTTAAAAAAAGTGTATTGGTCTTAAGTGAGTAGAGTAAGATTCAAACCTTGTGAGTCGAAGTGATAAAAAATCACTCCTAAAAATCATACTTTTTTGGTTCAGTCCATTTCAGTTAATTTTGTTTTCTTAATAAATTTAGCTTTTTTTCTGTTAAGAACTGTTTTTCTTTTCAGCTAACCTTCTTGGAGGTAAGTCCCAATGCCATGGCCTCAAGTCACAGGTCCTCCCCAGTGCCTCGCTCCACAAATAGACGCCGAGATGAGATTCATCTCAAGGAGCAGGGCCTCTCGCCACTTAGCTGTCGGCCGATGCGCTCCTTGCCTGATGTCTGCCCCAAGGAGCCTACTGGTACGAGAAATTTCTACACTTCACACTACACACACTTAACATCTCCAATGTGTAAATTTCACAAATGTGGTAGCTTAGTTGATTTACAAACCTTTCGTGTTTTATTGCACCACTTTTACAAAATTCAAAGACACCTGCTTAAGAGATATAAGTGTGAAATGTAGCTGGTTACTATGTCTCTGAGTTGCAGAATTTGGATTTAGTTTTTAGTTTTTTTTTTTCGATTTTAATTATGTACTTCAGCAATAAGCTGGTAGAATATTTTCTTTTTATGGTCATCTAATTCTGTCATAGAACAACCATATTGAAACACCAGAGTACATACCAACACCAACTTCACACTAGAAGCATTTTAAAATTCTTTTCCATTTCATCAGTCTTTTTTCCTTTTCTTTTTCCACCTGGATAGTGGATAACACAGCTAGGCACTAAATTTAACATTAAGTTATAATGGCCATCTTTGTTTCTGTTGATGGTTGCCATTCATATTAGGAATGATCACGTGCACGACTTTGTTGGTATATAGTTGCATAACCTTCCAGTAATTTGGCATCCTGCTAATAAGAGTCGAGGTAGTCTTACAGAGAGGATTTTTTTGTTAGTTTCTTGACATTTTGAAATATATATATATATATATTTTTTTGTTAGCTATGTATAAATGAATTAATAAAAATCTTAAAGTTTATAAATCTCAAATGGTTGAAATAAATTAGTAATCCTTTTAGATTACCTCTTTTTTTTTTGCTTTCTTTTTTATGTGAAACTGCAGTTGAAACACGAGGCCTGTGTAACGGTCCGTCTGTGGTGGCAGAACATGACCAGTGGACAGTATACAGCTCTAAGGTTAACCTCCCCGCTGCACTAAATGACCCACGGCTCTCCAAACGGGAGTCCGACTTTTTTACCAAATCATGGGGACTGGACTTCACAGAGACGGAGGTGATGCCCTCTTTCTACCTCCCCAACATCACCAGAGAACATTTTGGGCCCTACCTGCAGGAGATGACTCAGGTAAAATGGATATTGAATAATTCAGGGCTTTGCTTTTTTTTTAAGAGTGAACTATCTGTGAAGCTCGGTACCTCCAAGCAAAAATATTTTTCCCTTTGAGGGATTTCTTTATGTAATATTTTAGATTGTCAGTCCCATTGCAATACTTTTTTTTAATTAGTTTATTTTTTAAAGGCAAACATTTTTTTATTTCTTGCAATGCACATCAATATTTTTTTTATTTTAGTGAATATCTGTTGCTTTAGGGTTGTTTAAGCGTCTGAATTCATTTATTTTTTCAAAAATTGTTTTATGTCTAGAGGGAACGAATTCATGAACGCTGCAAGACGATCTGTCCCAATAAAGACGATGGTGATGTTATCTCCTGTATCGCCACAAACCATGGTATGAATTATTTATTGTTGCAGGGCTCTCATGGGAATCAGTGACTGTTCACATAATCTCTTTGCTGGTCAATTTTCTGTGATTTATGTTATCTACGCATTAGACTACCATTGTGAATGCACAACTCTGAAACACTAAAGATATGTGGCAAAAAACATTACTGAATTTATTACTTAACAGTATCTGTTCTATACTGAGAACTGTAAGGGTAACAGTTTAAAGGCTGGTGTTGATTGGCAAAAAGAAGCCAATAATTACCAGACCAGTCAGACCAAATTATTTTATCCAGCAACCCATTTGATCAGTTTTTCCTTATAATCGTCTCACTTTCACTGATCTTGCCAAGGCTTATTGCCCTAACAAATAGTCTTCCACTTGAGTGAGATAGCATTTGATTTTCCGTTTTCTTTTCTTCGTACAGTGCATTACTGACTCCACAACAGCTGCTTCTTTAATTTGAAAGTAGATGCTTTGTGCTTTGGCTTTCCGGTTAAACACATTTTGATTTGAGATATATTTCATATAAAGATTTTCTTTTTTCAAATTCAAGCTACCTGAAAGATTTTTTTAAAAATAGTTATTTATGCTTCATTGTGAACATTGTTTTAAAATATAATGGTGAGGAGTTTGCCTGAAATGCAGCGGTTCCCTCGATGGCCAAAATGTTCAATGTTTTGTTTAACTTTGCAGGTTATTGTGGTGCCAGTCTTTTTGTTTTTCTATATAGAAATTGTAAAGGTAATCTGTGACACATTGATGCTTTTTTCAAAACCCAAGCCAAAGTTTTAGCCCTCCATAGTCGGATTAAATTTGGAGAACAGAAATTTTTGGAGGTAAATATTTGTGAAAAATGAACGAGCTTGTAGAATTCGGTGTTAGAAATTGCACAATAGAATGCAATATGTCTGGTTGTCTTGTATATCAGAGCAACATGGTGGAAATTCCGACAAGTCAGGCTCAAAATCTTGGATGAAAAGATTTCAACCTGATGTCTAAAATGTTGCCTAAAATGAAGACTTTGAGAACAAATGCATGTAAAGTCAACTTGACTAGTAGCTAGAGGAAGGCAATTCCGCATGGCATTTTCAATGCATCCATTTAAGCATATGGTCTTTTCATTAGTTTTCTGCTATTTTATTTTTCATACTTACTGCTAATCTGAACTTTTTTTATTTCATGCAGACAAATCAAGAGATGAGCTGGAACAAGTCCCAAAGGTAACACAATGTTCTCTACTTCTATAGTTTATACTGTATATATGTAAATTTAGTGTTGACAGGCATTTATTTGTGTTTATTTGTGTTGGTCTTTATTTATTTTAACAGTAAATCTTTGTTGTGAATCTGTGCAAAATGTTACCAGATTTCTACTTCACATCTATGTTGGAAGTGTGTTGGGAGAAAATAGACTGGACTGTTTTTTTACAGTTTACAATGAATGTTTTAGACATAAAAGTATCCAAAGCTACACAAAAACAGGGTTACACTGTTTACAAATAAAATGCGTGCATATGCGCAGATATTTCCATATGCATGTACATATGCACAGAGCCGATATTTTTCCGCACTAAAGTGGGGTTCCTTAATTTCTACTGCTTTTTTTTACTTCTGTGAACGAAGAATAAAGAGCAATAGTTATTCAGATCTGAAGTGCTTCAAGTGTCATGTCTATAAACTGTTAGGACAGTGACACATTAACACAACTGCTTTTGAAGTAGCATGTTTGTTATTAAGCCATTCAGGTATTCTGCGGTTCATTGTTCACAACTTTATAAATGCCGATAAGAAAGTCAGTCAGAGCTGTTGGCTTTTAATTTGACACTGCACTCAAGATTCAAACACCTTTAGTCACATACAGATAAGGTAAGTTAAGACAAAGACTACTGAATTAGAATGATTTAATATAAAAAAAAACAATGATTTATTTGAATACTATTCCCCAAAGTACTCTTGCCGTGCTGGCAGGGAATAGAAAACACTAATTTACAGGATTACAACAGGCTGTCTTTACAGTTATGCATTAGCACTGGGTGACTCGCTGTTTTCTGTGCGGCATGTTTGTCCAGATATTCATGCGACCGGACTTTGCTCTAGAGGACCCGGCTACCTTCAACTCTGTCTTGCCCTGGTCGCACTTTCACAGTGCTAGAGGGAAAGATGTGGCATCATCCAAGCTGCTACAGGAAAAGGTGAACTCTCCACAAAAAATACATGCAAGAATCAGCCAAAGGAGACTTTCTCATTGAAATGCTGTGAAGCTTTCAGACATATCTTAGTTGGACTATCGTCACTATGGCTAACAATGATGAGAAATTGCTCAAAGTCCCTCATCCTCAGGAGACCTTTGCTTATTAAAGAATCGAAGCAAACATACACTAAGGATTTCCTGTAATAGTATTACCTATATCTCTTACTATAAATAGTACTAGAATTGAAATCTCTATATGATCCCTATAGGCTTTAGCTCTCAGAGCAGATATAAAATATAGACAGATAGATGTTGTGATTCACAACCATCAGTGGAAAACGGGCACACTGTCATTTCCTGTGTGCTTAGTTTCGTACCTTTATTTCCTTCCAGCTGACTCACTACCTGGACGTTGTGGAGGTCAGCATTGCTCGACAGATATCGCTGCGATCGGAGGCCTTTTTCCACGCCATGTCCTCACAACACGAGCTGCAAGACAGGCTGCAAGAGACGCAGCGAGCCGTTGCCGTGCTGCGAGGCCGCATGGCAGCCATGGATCGGGTCATGTGTCAGGGACCTCTCAAGGCCCTCTGCACCGGTCTCACTCGCAACAACTGTGTGAAGCTGCACAATAAGCTGAAGCTGATGGCAGCCGTGCATCAGACGCAGCCCACCGTGCAGTTACTGCTCTCTACCTCAGAGTTTGTTGGCGCGTTGGAACTCATCGCCACCACCAAGGAAGTGCTTCTACAGGAGCTTCAAGGAATCCACAGCTTCAGGCAAGGGGTGGCTTTTATTTTAAGGAATGTCTGTGAGTTTAATGCTGTGAGAATATCTTCAGTCATAACATATCAAAACTACGATACAGGTATCACATGTCTTGTATGCATGTCCCTCAGACATCTCGGCTCCCAGCTATGTGAGCTGGAGAAATTGATCGATAAGATGATGGTGGAGGACTTCAGTATGTACGCCCGCAGTGACCTAAACCGAAGTCTGCAAGAGGAACCACAAGTTATGGAGAAGGTCTGAACAAACCCCTTATTCACTCCGTTCTAGGCCTCTGTGTATTCTCCCATAAAGTTTTCATGATCCTTAATGCTTTGACCTATTTTATCAAGATAGAAATATGTTGACACTAAAGTGAAATTATGTGAGTCTTTTCTTAAACATCTGGATGTGATTTACTTTCCTTATTTATGTTATAAATATTTCTGAAAACATTTACTTTCAACATTTAGAAATCAGTGTAGCACTTTAACTGTAAGCCCAATTTTATGTATCCCTCTCTCTGCAAAAATAAGCTTGGGTGGTTAGATTTTCTAGTCTTTTTTTTGTTTGTTTTTCAAAGCCATCTGTATAGCATGCTAAATGTTCAAAACCTTTATCGTTATCCACAAATTCCAGCTTCAAACAGTGTAAGAAAGATTCACACTTGCTATTCATAGTTTGAACTATTTGACTAGTAACTGAGTCATATTTGTGACTACTGAATTTTATATTTAATGGATGCCCATGCTGATCACAGGTCCACAAATCAAATGTTGCCTCTCCAAATTTAGGGCAAACACACACACACACACACACACACACACACACACACACACACACACACACACACACACACACACACAGCTGATACACATCAAACCTGCATCAAATTAAGTTATTTAAGATCCTTTAAATTTTTTCTACCGTGCTTAAGAAGCAGGAAAACAGGATGTGGATTAGTCATCAATCAAATTGCCTGTTTGGATGCACATACATAGGGTTTATTGTTTTAGAAAAATCTAATTGTGCGAAAAAACCCCATCTAAAACGGCAGTTATTGTATATTTCAGTTCAATTAAATTAAAAGGTTTTATTTCAAATGTCAATACAGTTTTCTCTGCTGTAAGTTTTTAATGCTGACCTCTTGGTAACTTAGTTGAGCTTTAAATATTTTTATCAGAGGTACTTAATGCTTACAAGTGATACCTTTTGATCATCAATGACATCTTTCTCTTAAGAAATTACCCCTTAAGTATCTGACATATTTTAACTTGTAACTCACAAAATTTGAACACTTTTGAGCATTTTTTTTTACAACAAGTCTTTAGAGTTAAAGAATTATGTTTGAGATTTAAGCTCAATGTTTCTTCTGTGTTATGTTTCTTTTGTGTGTCTGTGTGTGTGTTCAAGGAGCGTCTGGAGTCACTGGTGTTTGGTCTGCTGCGGCAGAGAAAGCTGGACTTTCTAGACATTTACAGCAATGAGATGATCATAGCCGCAAAAGCCATCGTCTCACAGGTAGGAAACCCGATGTCTCTGTGTCGACGTAATAAAAGGCCCATCTTATTTTACAATGACGCATTATTGCATCCACACTAACGGAAAGCAAAACCTGCTTGCCTTCACAGTGTGTAGCAGCAACTCTTGTGAACATTGAAGAAATTGATACAGAAGCTGTCCTCAAGTAAGTTTAGTTTTTGAAGTAAAAGAGGTTGGATGACTTCTGTTAAAAAGCCTCTGATATTTATACCATGTTATATCTCAATTTAGTCATCATTTTATCATTCAAGAATATTATATTATATTATATTATATTATATTGTATTGTATTGTATTGTATTGTATTGTATTGTATTGTATTGTATTATATTATATTATATACACTGAAGTGTTCTATGCCGAGAAATAGTCCAAGCATGTGTTTCTGAATTTCCCCAAAAAGTTATTGATGTATTTATCTATTCAGGCTAGCTGACCAGATGCGTCTGATGACATTCCCTCAGTGGTTTGAGCTTCTGGAAAATGTTTTCAACAATTTAATTCTCTTTCTGCAAAGAATCAAGGTGAGTGAAATTCTCAGTTGCAGTTTAAAGTAAGTCACCCATCAGTCAGGATAGAATCAGTTGCTGGGTAAACACTGTGCCTAAACGTTCCAGACTCGTTCTAAAATAAAATAAGTTATGTTTTTCTGTGTATCTGCAAGGCCACTCTAAATGTGATAAGGAGTGTGGCCGTGGAAGTTCTTGCCTCAACTCAGAAGAGCCAGGTATTGACAAACTTGGGGGCGTTGAGCCAAGATGACTCTCAGGACCCACTGTTCCTGCAAGGGGAGGCTGAGCTGGCCTACCTCACTCATGAGGGGCTATTCATCAGTGATGCATTGACTGAGGCCCAGCAGCAGAAGCGACCAGGACCGGATCATAATTCTGTGGAGGGCTCCAGGAGTCAGCAAGACCAGGTGGACAATGAAGTCAGTGGCCTAGACCGTGGGAGCAAGGAGGACAAAGAGCATAGCTTTATGTAAGTTGCTCAGAAATTTATTTCCTTTTACGATAGATAGATAGATGCATACATGGGCTTTTATTAATCTCAATAAATCACATTATTACGCACGATTTCATAGATATATCAGTGAATACCACATTCTAAGGTACTGTTTTATGAAATAGCTCAATAACATTTTATGCAAACATTGGAACAAATTTCTAAGAAATGTGGAGCCGAACATAATCAAATCACATCATTTCAAATCGAATATAAACCCGAACTCAAAGTTACAGCTGTTAGGGCAGTAAAAGCACAATTTGAATTTAGATTATATTTCAGACTGGAAGTACTACAATAAGGAACTTCAACATCGCAAAGCTTTCGAGGTGAATTTGTTTCTATCCATCCTGCCATCAGAAGGAGTTTTGAGATTAAATGAAATGTACTGTACTTGGAACGGTTCGGTACTGTTTCTCCGTTCTGTCCTCGTTATCTGTTTTCTGTTGAAAGTGAGTGAGCTTAATATAAAGGCTGTGATTGGTTGATAACCATCAAGAGCCAGTAGCGATCATTTTCCAATCCCTTCTGTGAGGTATGAAAGTGTGTGTGTGTAGTCATTGCCAGTGAAAAACAGACTTTAAACAAAGGCATTCATGCAAGTTTTACGTGTGTGAGTGTGTGTGTGTGTGTAAATGTATGTACGTACACACGTGTGTCTGTGTGTAAACGCTCATTTCAGTCACTTTTTAACACAGGTTGTTTGTTTTTAGGACTTGTGACAACATGAATCCTTCTGAGTTAGAGCTGAACTGTGTCATAAATAACATCCAGGAGCTGCTGTACGTTGCCTCTGATGTCGGCCACGATCGATGTGTGAAGGTCCTCACAGCCAGAGCCAAGGTGTTATTGACCTTGTTTATTTTCCTCGCAAAAAAAAAAAGAAAATTGATTTGTTAATATGAAAGAGATTAGATTAAACTTTATTGTTCCCTTTTGGAGAGATTAAAAGGGTCCAATAAAGCTCAATATGATCTAAGAGCTAATATATATGTAGTTTGAATGTACAAACATTGGTGTTTTTTGCTGGTTTTATTTCATGCCACTAATGCGCAGGTTAATGTCTACTTCCCACAGGACGGCTCGCTGGAGCGTCTAAGTTCGGCGGAGTTTGTGTGTCTCTCACGGGCAGTGGAAGGTTTTGTTCGAGACACAGAGGAGCTGTGTGGCAGGCGAAGTGTCTCCCTGAGGGGGGCGCTGCAGACCCAGGCCAACCGTTTCGTTCACCGCTTCCACGAGGAACGCAAGACCAAACTGAGGTACCCTGCTGATCAGATCAGTCACTGTTGTAAACCTGCCAGCACTTTCACTTTAGTGCTCTAACTAACATGTTTTATTGCAACAGAGTTGTAAACATTCACCTTCAAGTTTTAGAGTGATACTTGGAAACTTTATTAATCCAACAAAAGGCAACTTGCATGTTGTCATTTTTCCTGCATTTGACATGAAGAATGCTTTTACTATGAGAAACGAGCCCCTTGTTTTAATGTTGAACGCGTGAAACTCTTTTCAAGTCACTGGTGGTGTTTTAGGTGGTTTTGTGTGTCCTAATTCCTGTGTTGCTTTGTGTCCCTGAAGCCTTCTTCTTGATAATGAGCGCTGGAAGCAGGCAGAGGTTCCGGCAGAATTTCAGGATCTTCTAAAGTCCATGGCTGATGGCAAAATTGTGCTGCAAAACCTCAAAACCTCAGGTAGACACAAGCAATAGCTATTTTATTTTCCACCCTCAGCATCGTAGACCTTTCCAGTCGCTTAATTAAATTACGCATCAAGAAATCCCTTTTCTTGAAGGGCACTGAAAATGCGGTGGTATGGATAGTTCACACCACCGTCTGTTGCTTTAGACTGACTTCTTGAGGATTTTATTAAGTAACTTTTCTTCCTTAAACCCTTCTTTGCAAGCACATGGAGACAGAGACAGGTCAATATACTGAAAAAACATATTTAATGCACAAATTAATGTACATAAAATAAACAGTTACAGTTATTTGGCTTAGTCACAGATACAATCGGATAAAAAGCACGTTTTCTTTCATTATTAGGACAGATGAAGAGAGACAGTTCCATACATTATTCTCAGTAATATTTGGCTCACCAACTTAATTAAAACTGCATAAAGAAATCAAGAGAACAGTACTTATGTGTCCAGTTTTTCATTTGTTGATGCCTCTGAAATGAAATCAAAAGCACTCACGTTGCACATAAATAAACACCGTCAGGGTTCTGAAGAGTTCAGCTCTAACATAGAAAACCTTCTTCCCGCAGGTGCAGAAGAAAGAAAGCCTGCAGAGTTTCTGCTTGTCAGTGGACAGAAATACGCTGTTGCTGGGTAGGTTTGGGTGGGACATGGTGAAATATTTTCCATCATTTTAAATGTTTTGCCTCTTCTTTAAAAACATTTTTTTGTCACCCTTTATAATCTCTCACAGTCCAAATATCTAATAAAGAAAGTGACCCAGGAAAAATGAGTTCGATATATGTCTTTTGAGAGGGTTCTTTGTTTCTTTAGGACGGTTCTGATGCTGATCCGGATCATTCTGGAATACTGTCAGTGTGTGAACGACATCCCGTCCATCGCCACCGACATACTGACACGTCTATCAGACCTCCTCAAGGTAAAACACCTCATCCGAGCACAGGAGAGAGAGATGCTGGTAAACATGAAAAAAACATGCAGTCACAGTGTGTTTTCAGTCAGTGAATTGTTTCTGTTCTACTCCAGCACTTCAACTCTCGCTGTTGCCAGCTGGTTCTTGGAGCTGGAGCTCTGCAGGTCGTCGGCCTGAAGACCATCACCACCAAAAACCTGGGTAAACATTCGTGTTTTTCTTTCCCCACTGCACTTTGCCACCTGGCTGTCCGATGAGTGCGTCTGAAACCCGTTCTCTGTGCACGTGGGTAGCATTAGCTTCCCGTTGTCTGCAGCTGGTCGTTCAATTCATTCCCATCATCAGAGCACATTTTGAGACGAAACTGCATCCCAAACAGTTCTGCGTCCTCAGACACTTTGACCACATCACCAAGGTAACGTCAGCAGGAACACGAATGATTAGGAAACCCTCACAATACCGTGCCTTGTATGAGAAAAACATGTTTAAAATCCTCTGCCTCAAGCTGTTTTGCTGGTTTGCAGGATTACAATGATCACATAGCAGAGATTTCAGCTAAGCTGGTGGCCATAATGGACAGTTTGTTTGAAAAGGTTTTATCAAAGGTAAGATCAGAACCGGTATTTCCGAAACTTCTTAAGAACTGCTAAAAACTAGCATCTGTTGTTTTTGTTGTTTTTTTTCAGTTAAAGAATTACTTTGCATGAAAAGCACCTTCATATAGCACCATTAACATAAAAAACGCCATCTCGGTGCGCGTTAATGATACCATCAAAAATATAATAATAATTGCATTTAGATTACGAAGAATTTGCATTCTGTCTAATCTAATCCTTTACATTATTTTCTTCTCCACTCCATGTGCTCTCATTTCATATAGTATGATAGAACACACATAATGGATCAGTCACAGCCAAACCAAGACTCGCCAAGAGAAATTTTTTTTTTGTGTTTTTCTTTTGTTTTTTTGTGATAAACTTCTTATTGAACAGTTTAAAGATCATACTAAAAAACAGTGCCATTGTCTCTCCACAAAAGATTTTTAAAGAGAAAGAAAATACACCCACTCTACTCATCATGTAAACAAGTAAACTGAAAAACTTTATAAAATAGCAATGTCTCTAAAGTGATTTAGCCATTTTTTTTTGCCAAAGGGATGTCCAGAGACCATGAGATTGTTATAGTCTTCTCAGCAGCAGTCAGTCTTGCGAATAACTCCTCTGAGCCCATCTGGTATAACGACTAAGAATGGAGTCGACATTGAATATAAGTAGAGGGAGGCGCGTAGGAATGGGAAATCCTAAATTGTCAAGGCAACTATGCACCTTGGACGAGAAGCCATACAGAGGGGGACACTCCCAGAAAATATGAAGATATGTACCAACAGTGCTCTGATGACATTTTGTTCAGATGAGATTATCTGTCAGTTTCATGGTAAAGCGTACGTACGGTGTGACGTAAAGTCAATGCGCAAGCTTGTAATGAATAAGCTAATATGCTGGATTCGTCGATGGGAATGCAAGAGGCACGTTTTTTAAGAATATGAACTAGTTTTATAATTTTACAAGTTTTTTTTTTCTTCCCCCACTACATTATTATGAAGAATGTCCTTTGAGACAAAGTTTTTTTTAAACCACTGCATATGCAGAGGTGGTTTGCCTTAAAAGACCTACGGTATATTTGCTTCGTATTATTTTTAAAAAAAAATCAAATAATGTGCTTAACGTGCTCTGACTATTTAACCGTCTTTACTGCTTTTGAAAAGACTTGGAAACTTGATAGGCAGTTGCCAACAAGATTTCCTACAAGGGCTTTTTTAAAAAAACTGTTGCTAGTTACAACTTTACCAAATGTTGTATTAAGTAAGAAAGGAAAAAAATAATGGGAGATCTTCCCCTCTTTTTTTGTTTTTGTTGCCATTTTCATTTGCTATTCATGAAGTTGTTTCTCTGTTGTGTTACACCTCCTTTACACCTGTTTTTGTGGTTATTTGAAACCAGTCACTACAAATCTGCAACCCGCAAACCTTCCAGAAATGCTCCACATTCCCTTAAGGCTACCAGCTCCCTAGTTCTTATCAAATGCATCCTCGATCCCTTTGTGCCTTTGGCACTGGATAATTAACCCTTTAAAGCCTGATCCAAGAGGAAAACAAAACAGAAAATTACTTTTTTTTGGGTTTGAATTCCTTATTTGGCCTTTTAACAAAATAGAAAAAGCAGAAATACATTTTTAATATTAATAATTTATTACTATGCGATAAGTCAAGATTATTTTTTGTGTAGTCTTCTGCCCCCTGTTATCAGGTGTATCTGATTGTGTACAATAGGATTTTGAGCAAATTTCTTACCATTAAATTATGCAAAAGGTGTCGGACGCAAAACATTTCAGAAACTGTATGTATCAAATATGATACATTTGGCATTACAGGGTTAATAGTATATATATTCATGTGAATATAAATTTTGGATTGAAGTATGTTTCTTTTTCCTTCAGTATGAAGTAAAGGCTCCGATGCCATCAGCCTGTTTTAGAAATGTGTGTAAACAGATGGCGAAGATGCATGAAGCTATTTATGACCTTCTACCTGAAGAGCAGACGCAGGTGAATCTATTTGCACTCAGCATTAAAACCGACCGGGGCTTTACTCTAGATCACGTCAGCTGTTCTTTTCAAAACAATCCACACTTTGATGTCAACAGTTCTGTTTTCTGCCCAGATGCTGTTTCTGAGGATCAACGCCAGTTTTAAAATGCACCTCAAGAGGCAGCTGGCTCGACTCGGTGTCGTTAACGATGGCGGCCCACAACACGGGTAACTGTAAAACAAACTATTCTACAGGTCATACAGCATCTTAGTGTCTGCGATGCATTTTTAGCTTGACTTAAAAAAATAAATGAAACATTTTTTTTAGATGTTACAAAGAAATTACTATTTAGTTTGAAGCGTTACATGTAAAATGTAGGTTCCTATGTAGGCCATAGGGGCAACCTGAGCTGTGTTGAAGGGACAGACGTTACACACTATACCTAGCAGAAGCAAGTTCCCACTCAATTTTTGGAGCACCTGCAAGGTTTCAACATTGAAGCTTGCTTTTTGCAGACTCGTCGTTGTGGACGTGGCTTTCTACACGGAGAACATCCAGGTGCTGAAGAGCCTCGAGCAGCTCGACCTGAACATGGCCGAGATCTGGGAGCACAAGAGGTGATGGCCGACGAGGTCTGGGCATCCAGATTGACCGACCCGACTCGCCTTTCTGGGAAAGGGGCTGACCCCGGCGGCCGATGACGACCAGGCTGAGGAGGACGGAGGGCCGAAGGGACCAAACACCACAGAACCGGGAGGAGCAGCAGCATGCTGGAACTTCAGCAGTTTCAAAGACTGAGACACTCGGAGCCTCCTTAAACCTGCTGCCACCTTATCTCACTGTGTGCAATTCAACAGAAATACTAGTAAATTATTGGAACGCTTTAGTGGGAGTTGGACGGGGATAATAATGACAAAACAATGGGTTAATTTATTTTTCTGTCTTCTTGCAAACATTGTATTTTGTGATTGACTTTTCCTCCAGCAGGATGTTATTTGACAGGATTTTCTTACCTTTTTATATGTAAAACAAACATCTCTTCTGGATATGTTCTGTGGGGCAGACCTTCATTCAGAATTGAATCGAAATCCAGACTGTGAAGGCATCGCATCCTCTTTTACCAAAGCAAAACGGCTTTTTATTTGGGATTTCTGCTGTTTAACCAATCATGTACCGTGTCTAACTGACTGAAATTCAGATACAGTTGCTGTGAGGATCAACTGGGTAATTTGAGGGGATTTTTTTTTTTAAGACAGTTTTGTTCCTGTTAAAGAACGTTGGGGTTTGACAGCTGACTGTAGCAGCTGTCGGCTTCACCTTCTGCTGGAGAGCATTATTTTTAAAGAAGGAAATCGAGCAGCTTTACTTCTATTTTTCATGTAGTGACGTTGGTCCTACAACTCAACAACTATTCGACCACACAGCATTGAGTCAAAATTCCTCATTCTCCTTAATTCCCGTGCGGAAGCTGTCCTGTGTCAGAGCATGATGATGAAGAGGCAAGCGAAAAACCAAGTTGAAAACATGCCCGGCGCTGTTTTCGTACCTTGTTGTTTATTGGCCAATTATTAAACGACTGTTTAACTTGGTTAAATTCACCAGAGCTTCATGGCTATCGCAGTAAATGTCCTAGAAGAGCAATTTTAACTCTAAGACAACAATTTTTCTGACATGCATGAGATTTCACTACAAGGTTCATAAGTGAGTGTACTGTGGAGTTAAATGAAACTGCTGATTAGAACTACCGTGGATGGCCTATTAGACCATTTTCTAGGACATGCTGCTATTTTTAACTGCTGCTTATATTCGATCACCTAAAGTTATAACAAATCATATTATTACAGATATTAGTGCAGTCTTGGGGAATGAAGCATTTCACAGCTGTCAACAACCATGTCTGTTTCCTTCTAATATCAGAGGTCAATTTGAGTGGTTAAGATCACCCAGAATTGAGTCACTACAGTTTCTGTTGCAACATGTTCACAGCAGGTTGTGAGGTGATTGTATCAAGCATTTGATGCCCAGAAATATGCGGTGACTTGGTTTCCTCCAACCACCCAGCTTTTCTCTTTGTGTATAATCAAAGTTTAAAAGAAAAACGGCTGCTTGATTTTGTCAACATAACTGTCCTGGCCATACGATTTTTTAAAAAGATCTCAATCTGAGATAAAGCCCTGAATCTTAAGATGTTGATGACAGTATTATTGAAATCTTATACGAATCTATGGAGGCGTTCAGTTGGGTGGTTGGAAGGCAGTTGAACATAATGTGAAAGCAGGCATCTCCTGAAAGAGATTCAAACTGAGAACAGAAAGCATTAACACTCATCACTGTCTGCTTCAGAAGTGCCTACTTTTGATCTGCTGTCAGAGATTACAACCTTTGAGTTCTCCCACAACAGTGTACTATGCCGCATATGTGTGTGAACGAATGAGTCGAGTAGCATGGATGAGTGTCCAGCAGATGTTGAGTTCCTAAACCCTCTGCGAATAAAACCGAATGATTAAAACACCTTGTCGGTCTGTTCATGGCACAAAAAGAAAAAGTCGTCCAGTAATGAATTTGTTATGGATGTCAATCTCCCAAAATGACAGCATGAACGGGTCAAGCCTGGAGTTCCCTCTTTCAACAGGCTTAACTCCACAAAGCCATTCGTCCAGTAGTAAAGCCACAGGAGCAGACGTTTTTTCTAACGTGTTATACAAAGAATTCTGAACTATACTGGCACCCACATTCCATAAAATGTTATCAGAAATTAAGAAGAACAAACTGCTGTCAAACATTAACACTGCTAATATTGTGTTGTGCCGGAAACCAGGAAAAGACCCAATAATTCCATCTAGCTCTCAAAATATTATAAAAAGCTCTTGTCTGAAGACTGGAAAAAAATAAAAGCTCTTTGAAGACATCTTGATCATCTGGT
The DNA here is from genome assembly GCA_013363375.1 of Menidia beryllina. Classification (NCBI taxonomy): domain Eukaryota; kingdom Metazoa; phylum Chordata; class Actinopteri; order Atheriniformes; family Atherinopsidae; genus Menidia; species Menidia beryllina. The sequence goes on from JABUIW010043882.1 coordinate 612,988, forward strand.
TCTTATAAAAGGAAGACAGTTTTCCTTAAGCACCTTGCTCTCCTTGAAAATGTGGAAACAAATGTTTAAATTCCTGTTTGCAATCTTAAAAAACTTTGGGTTAAAAGTTCTCCATCCTTTTAAAAACTGGATGGTAATATTGCATAGTTCTCCAATGATAAACCAGGATGTCCACTCTCCACTTTACTATTTGCAAAAATAGTAATAACAATTCAGATTCTAGCCGTTGCCATTAGACAAGGCAGAGATATCAGACACATCCCATTCAAAATTGTTGTTTTATGCTAATCACATATTACTTTGCCTCCAGAACCCACAGGTATCTCTCGCTAATACAATCACACTCAGTGTGTTAACTAGTGTAAGTCCACTTAACACAATGAATGTTAGGAGGCAGTTAACTAGCTGTTGATTGGCCAATGGCATTGCTTGACACTCAGGGACCTTGTTTGGAGGGGGTGTGTGTGAAAGGGCTCCACTGTTTGCCAGCAGTGGGGGGCTCTCCACATCTCCTCATCGTGGTCCTCCAAATTCCTTTTTCTTCCATTCGTGTTCTCTTTCTTACTCTGTTAACCCCTGCAGCCTCTATCCCTGTTATTTTCTTTACATAAGATTGTATATAACACTTTTACAGCATTAGATAAATAATCAAGAGTTGCGCAACAACAGAAGTGTCATAGTATGTAGTATAAAACTATCCTTGGAAAAGCAAATGTGTTTGCAGTCAGAGAACCATTCTCTTTGTCATAATGCTTGACAGGGGGGCAAAAATAAACAAACTCTACTCTAATCCCATCAAATATACTGCTTTTGTTCAAAGTGGAACCACATCCGGAGAATCTGAGCCACTAAATAATAAGGAAATATTACTAAACCTAAAATACATACAAAATAGTTTAATCAGTTTTGGATTGACAGACAAACCATAGGAAACTTGATCCAAAATGCCCTTTATTGATGAGAATAAGAATCTGTATGTTGGGACTATGGTGTGGTTGTGCAGTAACACTGAGATATGTATGTTTCAAAGAGTAACTTAAATTACTCTTTGAAACAAACTGATTACACAATGACAGTTATGGTCTGTTTGGAAAGCACTGTGAGAAAACTGTTGTGATTTGGCGCTATGTAGATAAAATTCAATTGAATTGAATCGAATGTCAATCAGAAATCTCAATTCCCAGTTTCTTCAAGGTGCATATGGCCGTGTGTGTTGTCCTCCTTTTCTATGATCCTTGATTAACTCAGTGATCAAGGATCCGCAGGTTTCCTGAGACAATCTTGTTCTCTAGCATGGCTCCGGCTGGAATATCGATCCGGTCACCGTGATTTGCAATGATGATGACAGTTCCCTGGTGAGAGCAAGAGATTTGAATGATAACTTGAAATGCTTAAGAATGGTCTTTTCACACAAATGAGATTATACAGAAAGACTTTTGATTCCTGGGGAAGCTTGTGCTGAAAAGACAAAAATAAGCGTTTTTTTTGCTGAGGAACAATCAAATATTTTCATTTGAACATTTTATTAAATGCTGGACATACATTGATGCAACTTGAATGTAAAAATATCTGCACAGCTGTCACATGCTGACAGAATCTTTGAAATTTAGACAAATAGGATGTCCAAATATTCAGCACAATGTCTTCCTGCAAATTCTGTTTACTATTGTTGTGTGATAACTGAGTTTATATGAATATATGTTACTACTGACCGATTATATTTTCAAAGTTATCAAATGAATGGTTTTAGGATCTGGCCCATATATCGAAGCACTATTGTCACATGAGGGATAGCCAGGGTTCTATACCAGTTCATGGCCTTTACCTGTGTGTCTCCTCTCTTTCTACCCCCTTTCCTACCATGCCAATTTCAAATAAAGGCCACTAAAGCCACAAAAACCTTTACAAAAATCAATCTGCGTGATGTCTGATTTCACCTTAGAATACTAAGAAGTTTGGATTATTTCTGTGTTTATAGCACAGGTGCACAAAGCTCAGCCTCTTAGCCTATAACAATGTGAATATCTTGTTTCTTTTTAGAAAATGTAAAACTGCGTTCCACTGATATTTCGAATCTTCATTTCTCATCTAATAGGCATTTACCTTTAGTGATACGTTTTTTCCAAAGGTAACATCTCCAGATACAGTGAGGTGATCAAGCTCCAACATGTCTGGGATGTTTTCAAACCTGGCCAGAAACTCCTGAACCTGGAAAACAAATAGTAGATAAAGACACAGGGTCATTGCGGCACCAATTCTAGAGCAACCGATAGCATGCATATTTATATTTAATTAATAACATAACATCCCTGACAAGCCAGATCTAAATGGGACAGTTTGTCAGCTCATGCAGACCATCATGAGCTGATGCTTCCCTTGTTGACAATATTTATCAAGTCAAGGTTCAAGATATCTGCAGATGAATGGTCTGCAGCAAGCAGTCATTCAATCATCAACCAAGCAAAACCAAATGAAATGGCAGCAAAGGGACAATGGTGAATAAAAGCAAAGTAAAACTACTAAGCAAGGCAACGGCAGCTGGGACGAAATAATGTTTATAACTTTAAGTCTTGCATTTTGGAAGAATGTATCGGAACCTACAGCCTACACAGTAGTCATGAGCCAAAAGGATCAAAATTAAGGATAAACAAAGGGTAAATAATCATTTTTAGGAGAAATGGAATCATGCCAACAAGCAAAATAGAATGTAAAAAAATGTTTCTACAAAACAAGACAAATTATTTTTTTTAAATAGTGTCAACATTAAAACTACAAACCTTCGGATAAAAAGGTTAATCAGTGAGGCTCATTGGTGCTGATGATAGGTTCTTTGTCTAACCTCCTGCGTCCTCATATGAGGACACTGCATTTCAAAAGCAAAAATGCTCACCAAATAAAAGCTTGGGTCTCAGGACGCTAATTATACTTTTGACATTTATTGTCATCCATGAGTTACTGTTGTGGTACACTAAACAAACGCTCAAGCTCCGATCTATATTATTTACTTCAGTAGATCAAAACATTTACCAATCTCTACATAGTTAAGAGAGCAACCGATACAGTTTACTGGCTATTTGCAAAACACTTAAAGGTGAATACAAAGGAACTCATTATGTGTCTGAGGTTATTGTGTTATCATTGGGGAAAACGTAGTTTCCTCTAAGACGGACGGTGGTGGTGGTGGTTACAGACCTTGGTGAAGCTGCTGCCCAGCTTGACATGGGGCGTTGTTTGGAACTCTCTCTTCTTGCTCATGGTCAGAGAGCCAGCGTCCAGGCTGTACAGGTTCGACATCACAAGCAGCAGATCGGACGATGTCTTCACTGGCAAGAAGCGGCTGCGGGGGACGTTCACACCCATGGCGTTGTTGAAGCTCTTGATGGCAGCACCCACAGCTGTCTCCAACTGGATTACGTTCAGACCGCCATCCAATGTCTGCAAACATTTCCATGGGGTTCAGGTAAGGGTAGACATGCAGCTGCAGACAAAAGGCCTTTAACAAGCTTCACAAACCAGAATCGAGGACAACATCAGGACAACATAAACTAAATACATCCAAGTGCATTTCAGACTATGTATGTATGTATGTATGTATGTATGTATGTATGTATGTATGTATGTATGTATGTATGTATGTATGTATGTATGTA
>JABUIW010043882.1:616737-626975 GCA_013363375.1 Menidia beryllina
ATGGATGGATGGATGGATGGATGGATGGATGGATGGATGGATGGATGTAGGGATGGATGGATGGATGGATGGATAGATGGATGGATGGATAGATGTAGGGATGGATGGAGGGAGGGAGGGATGGATGGATGGATGGATGGATGGATGGATGGATGGATGGATGGATGGATGGATGGATGGATGGATGGATGGATGGATGGATGGATGGATCAATCTATCTATCTATAGCCTCCCAGAGTAAATACAATGCGAATTCATTCATGAGGCAGTATTTGCTACCTTTGGGTTGACAATGATCTCCATATCCATGTTGTTCTTCTCCTGCAGCCTCTTGATGGCAGCCAGGGAGATCCAAAGGTTGTTGGTGTTGAAGATCTTGAACTTTGTGACAGACTTGAACTCATCTACGTGGGCCTTTGGAACCTGAGCGATCTCCAGCAGCCTCAGACGGTCCTCATATTGGATCAGGGTTCCACCCTGCAGAGGGTAAATGCGAATACTGAGAGAAGCCAAGCCGAACCGACCTCCCATCAGGATGAGAGCACCGTGAATTTGCATGGACAGCAGAGTGAACTGGGCTCACCTTTACGTCGGCCCTAGTTTTGTCAGTGACTTCCATGATGAACTCGCAACGTTTGTCCGCTGGCTGGCTCATCAGATGGTGAAGAATGAACAGATCAACAGTGGCTCCCAGATTGTCAATGTTGGACACAAAGATGTACTCTCGTCCTTCTGCAATGAGCTTGTCCAACAGCCCAGAGTTGTTGAAGCTGGCATAGATGTCTCCATGACCTGGCGGATACCAGGCCTCCGCATTCTCACCACTTGTTGCCATGGACTTGGCAACTGGCAACAAAGACTCCTTGTTAATCCTTGGATACCTGTATGAAAAAGAAACAAAATAAAGTCAGCAATTCAAGGGGTAAGAATTTGTTTGCCTTCCAGGCATTAAAGATGATCAAATGGAGCCTTGAGGAATTAGCCCATGAGAAAATTAAATTCATCTGACGACTAAACCTGTCTGCACTGTAGACTTTGAAAGATTAAGTTACAATTTTGAGTAGCAGTCCGAGTTTTAAAGGAAAAGAGAAACAGTAATGTTTCTTAGTTTTCTACTGTATGAATTCTGCATGGGAAATTTCTCTTGCACAGTGGCCCATTTTCATAAGACTCAAGTGATAATCAAAGTTTACAATACCTGAATATATACAATACATATATCACATCAGTCCAACTGCGGATAACCTATAGTGAGAATTACGAATAACAATCCAGCAAAAGACCAGGCAGCCAGTTTCTACTGTTTAAGATTGGAACACATTGCAAAACTATCTAATCACAATTAAATTCAATTACCTAAACTGTGTAAAATCCAACTTTTCCCAAATGCAATCATACAGTCAACTTTGCTGCTTAGTTTTGTGCTGAAGAGTAACCAAAATGAGGGTTAAACATTTTTTCCTCTACTTCTTTATGTCATAAGTCATAGACAGCTACAGTATATAAAGCAGGGTAAAAATTGGGAAGTAACTGAAAAAAAAGGATCATGTTTCAAGTTACAGAACAAAACTGTCCAAGCAGGACTCATTGGATGTAATATATTACAAAGGTACTAAATTAAAAGGTGACAGTAAAACAAAATACGTTTAAAGAACATTTAATATGACATCTGAACCTGCTCTGGTTGAAAGTGTGGATGGTAACGCGGTGGTGTGTGTATTTCTGCAGGATCTTCTTTGTGTCTTCATCAGTGTTGAAGGAGTTCATAAGAACAAGTGGCACGTCTGCGTTAAATGTGTTGTTTAGATGCTGAAAGAAACACACGAACAGAGGAGAAAACATGAAACATTATTCACATACACTACTGAGGTACCACGGTACATTTTTGTGCATTTGTACCTCAATCTGCTGCACAGTCAAGTCCAGGAAGGTATTTTCATTGCGGACGCTGATCAAACTCTTGGGGCCCTTGCAGCCCATGCTAGTTCCGAGACCTCCATTCAGTTTGACCACTACCAGTTTATTCAGGCAGGATGTAATGTTACCAGGGAGCCCCTTTGCCTTGATCTTCTCATATGGCTGGATCTGATAAGACAGCAGAGCAAGAACACTTGCTGAGAATCAAACAGGTTTAATTGTCATAGTTCCCATGTATTAGCAGTCTTGTGCCACAACAGAAAGAGGTGTTTTATTTCATAACCTTTACTCTGAAGATCAAGCTTGTCCCACATATGCAAATTGTAACTCAAATGAATCAAATTTTGTCATATAAAAAATGGTACAGTATTGCATATATTTTCTATATCATATACTGACAATTATCAGAGTTGTTTATGTTTGTGAAGTTCAAGATCTGATTTCATACCAAGCATAGATAAAGTCTAATTCTTGGTCAATTTGAAAGGTCCATCTTTAAGATTAGATGTTTCGCTCATCACTTCGTTTGTATAGATGAACTGCACTTACTACTTATTTTCTATAAGAGATGAAAATAATCTGGGATTAAAAACAGATAAACTGCTTTCATTTCCCCCTCAAAACAAAACAGGTTAAAAATCTAAGTTCTGCTGAGATAAATGGTCAATCTGTGAATAAAGCAGATTTACCAGTGAATATAGCCGGACTGGACCACTCAGTAAACTACACTGCAGGATGGTGACTTCATCATTCCAGAAGAGGAGTTTTGGGATGGATGTTACTCTGGCTAGCAACACATGGTACGCAGAAAGGACACCATGTATCTGAGGCTATAAGTATCCCTGTCTAACAGCAACGGTTTTTGTCTTGGCCAAACTACAGTTGCAAACACTTTCCTTATGTTTATTGTTATTATTCACAGCTTGTGTAGACTTTCTTCCACTGAAATCAATTTTTACCCTTCAAAATATTTTAAATACCTTGTAGTGCTAAGAACAAAACCAAACAATCTGCTTTGGAGGATGTATCTTTTTCTGTCACACATATGAACTTTTTGTAGTTGTAGTTTATTACAGAAGGGAAAAGACTGAAACTAAACCATCCATCCATAACATGATCTGTCACTGCACAATGGAAACACTTAATGTTGCCTAATACCATTTAAGTAACTGATCTCTGTGTTATCCCGAGCTTCGCTCACATGGAGGAACACGAGGGATAAATGTCAGGTGGCAGCGAACAGCAGGCTTAGCAGCTGTCAATAATCAGTCAGCCAGATCTCAAATGAAATCAGTTTACTGATCACAAAACAACCATGCTGAATTTACCAGTCAATTAAAAGTAATGAGTTTTTGCTTCAACACAAATCAGTTGGTAAAATAAATATTCCTAGATGGTTTCACCGAGATAGGACCTCCACACGGTCCCTGTCCACCCCCTCCTGTGCAGCTGGCCAGAGGATGTCTGGTAGTGGGGTCAGCTGCAGAGGTGGGGGTGTAATGGGGTGGTGGGTGTAGCCACAGAGGTGGAGGTACAGCTGGACTGAAAAGGCCTGGCAATGGGAACTGCTGCAGAAATGGATATTTAGGTAGCTAATTAGCTTATTTTCATCTGGGCAGAGTAAACAGTATGGGGGAGAAAAGTGTGGGGGAGAAGCTGAAGTGGTTGTGATGGAGGAGCAGCAACAGAGTTGTAATATTGTTTGAAAGAAATGGCCTTTTTTATGACCAACACCTTAGCCTGATATGGCGTCTTTCCTCTACCCCTTCCTGGAACGATCTTTTTTTCTGATGTGATGTAACTGTTTATCAGTGGTATATAATTATGACATCTACCTACATTCCTCACTGAAATCACAATGTACATACAGAAAAATATATAGTCAGTTGATTCTTCAATATATATCAATCTCTATTTCCTGCTTCCCTTAAAAGCGAAGCGTTGTCGATGGCCTCAAAGCATCACTTGCCTCTTGTGACCACTTCCTAAACAATCTGTCAGCAACAGGAACTTTTTGTACACAGAGTCTGATGTGAGCCGGAGATAGACAATGCTATGATCCAAGGAAATACTGCCCTGTAAGCCTTCTCAATGTTAGCATAGAACAGATATATTGTCTTTTCTCCAAGTGTTGGACAGTTCACATCCCTATTGATTACATTGAATGGGTGCTAGGTCTCCATCCAAAGTGCCATGGCTAGTGTAAACAACTGTGTATGGGAACAACTGATAACAGTCCAATGTCTAGGCTGCATAACGGTCCAATGTCTGATTAATACACAGGAAATTTCTATGATGCTGTGTTGTTTATCTCCACTCATTAGGTGCAAATTAGGTGGTTTCAAAAGAACTAAGGACATTTTATGCATAGAAAACAGAGAAAATACTAGAATAAAGACTTTTAAAGTTTCTTTTCATACTCATTTTACAGCTTGATTCTTGGAGTGATATGTTTTATTTTTAGAAGAAAATATTATGAGAATATTGTTGTTCCAGTAAGACTTTTGCAGGCTGCAAAATGTCATAACAAACTGTTTTTTTGTTCGAACAGCATCCTAAAAGAGGCAAGATAGCTCAATTAAAAAAAAATAGTATGACTATTAAGTTACTGTTCATGCACGTAAACGATCATGATTGGTTGAAAATGTATAAAACCATGTTACTTAAGTTTTAAAACAGTAGTGTCTGATAGCATCTACAATGACGCCAAGAGGTCAAAGTCCAAAGAAAAAATAAGTGTCATGGTAATGATTAGCAAAATGGCAATGTCCTTATATGAGGACGGAGGGTCTCAGGAGGTCAAAACTGCTGTTCAATAAATTTAAAAACACTGGCAACAATGTATTATTCAAGTAATATGGTATTATCTGTGGTAGGTGTGTTTAATGACTGTTTCTTATTGGACCGAAGGCAAACAGCTAGCATACAAAAGCACTATAAAGGCACTGTTCCATGTGCAGGGTATTTTATGTAAAACTAACTACACTTCCTGTAAATATATTATGAATAAAAAGCCTGGGGTGTGTGTCTTAAAGATGTGCACCAATGTTAAACGGTTTCACATGCTTTAAAAATCCTTCTTGTAGCATGGGAATGTTGTGCACGGTCAAGGAACTATCAACAACAGTTCAAATGGAGTGGGTAATGCTGGAGGTTGAGAATAGGTTGATATGTAGACAAACAGCTGCCTGGCAGTGTCCAAAGTCCCACAAGACACACGTCAGCGTCAGTCCGGCTTCAACAATTTCAAATTCTAAGGCGGTCAGACTATTCTTAGCTGCAACCTTCTCTCAGTCTGGTATTTTAGGAGCACTGGGGGAGGGAATGTATGGGAGTGTGTGTGTGGGAAAAGTCATAACTGACATTAGTTAGTCCACCCTTCTGGTTACAGTGGCTTCTTTTTGAAGTATGACACTCATGCTCGTGAGTGTTATATCATCTAAAAGGAAAAGTGACGGAAGTAAAGCAAACAGATTTTCAGTCAGATTCAGTTTTGAGCTCTGGCTAGTTCAGCCTAAACATTGCAGGAGGCAAAAAGTGCAAGTGCAACCCACTAGAATAAAACAAAAACAATAACTTTTAAACAAGACTGACGCTAATTTACATGCATCTTTCCTAATAGCTCAGTTTTACTGATAGAAAACAACTCAAAACAAAAGTCCCCTATCGCTTAAATAGTAATTTCACTATAACTATGCTACACCTGTTCAAAAACATTAAATTAATCAAACATGACTGAAGTAGAATACAGTGGAAGACATTTAAAAAATGTTTTAGTTTGTTCTATGGCCTTTTTTAGACAGGACACATAGAAAATTTAAGATGAAAGGCGGTCCAACCTCACCTGACTCAATTTCTGTTTAAAACAATGTAGCCCAAAAAATGTTTTAAGGTCACATGACTGTCATACATATTTACAGTAAGTCTCATATCAAAGGGACTCATTAAGTAAGAAAAATGCATTTAATAACACAACTATAAATGAATAATTGTCTCCATAATTCAATAACTAGTACAAGAGAAAAAAATATGGAGCCCCGGTATCTGATTTGAGATAGAATTACAACATTTTTGTCCACCCTCTGACAGCTGGTTCTCAATGCTGCTACAGAAAAGCAAAAAAAAAAAACAATTTTCAATCATTAATTTGCTTTCTAAATCATTATTCCTACTAGGGTTGTGGGGAGGCTGGAGACTATCCCCAAAACACTTGGTATATAGCAAAAATAAAAACATAAATCAACTCCTGTGCTAATCATAGAATATATAACACAATATCCACACTCCCAGGACATCCCTAGTATTAATACATTTTTTATGATTTCAATTTATCTAAATGCACCAATTAAAATAAAAGTGTTATGAAATTGCGAACTCTTATACCTAAATGGGTTTCAGGGATGTTGAATAGCAGCACAGAGCATTGCAACATGAAACCCAGTAAGCAGTCAAACAACTGGTATTTAGGGGCTTACCGAGTCCTCGGGTGGCCGGTTGATCTTGACCCAGTCAACTGAAGGACCTTTAACCTGCAGAAATCTGTGGAAGAGCTTCTTGAAGCCATCAAAATCTTTTCTGGTGATCTGAAATTCGATACATTCAACATCACAGGGAACAAATTATTAATCTTCAGTTTTGTTTAACAAAGGCAATGTTTTGTTTTATGTAGGAACTTTTTTCCATGCTGAATCAATCCACAGCTGGTGAACTCTTAGACATTTTTCCAAGGAAGCTGATTTACATAAAGCTAGAGACTAAATGGACTACAGTCTGGGCGTGTCTATGATCATAATCAAGCATTTTATTAATAATCTATGCTCAGTGGATTTTCTCCCCACAGAGGGCTAACATACAATGTTAGTGGGATGTATCTATTTTTGCTTTTGGATTTATGTTAACATTTTTGATAGTTAGAAAAACACAATGAAAGTATGCCATGACAACATTATGACATCAATATTAAATACTATTCATTGAATTATTTCTTTTTAAAGTGCATTTTGTTGTTAATTACCCCCACATAACTAATCAAATACCTACACATGTAAGGAAGTTGCTGTTTTGTCAAGAAGCATTTCATTAAGGCTTTCACTTGAAAATTTACAGGGGGATTATTTTCATTACAAAATCTGGCCACATTTAAAGAAACTTTTTACAACTGCGGCAAATTGCAGGAAATCCAGGTTGGTCGGTTCTCCAACAAAAAGCTGTGCTGTGTGAACTAATGGACCCCCAGCATTCAATTCAGCAAATGTTTGCTCGAAAGATGCAAGAGATAAATAAGACCATGGCCGGACAGGTGCCCTCTTGAACCATCTTGCTAAAAAATATCAAACGTCAGTAGATTTCCACTGAGAGAGCGCAGACAAGTCATCACAGTCTGAGCTCAGATGCCACATTAATCCAAATGGATGATTAATCTAAGCCACTTACAGATAAATCTTGATATGTGATGCCTGCAAAGGGAGTATTTTATTCTGGAGTAAATCATGTGCGCATTGGTGTGATATTTCACACTACCTAATCAATATCAAGCCGTTGATGTAACAAAAGCTACTAACTAGTGTTAACAGAACAACTATCAATCACAGATGCAAATGTTTTTTTCCTTGACCCTGAATATCATTCAGTTTCAATTTTATAGTAAGATATAGAGATTAAATAAAGACAATTAAGATGTATTTCCCCCTAATTGATTCTGTCCTGTGAAACTCTGTGACAGTGTCTGGAAATGTTTAAATGTGACCACACCTCTGCCTCAGATTTGCTGGCAGTAGCAAGCAAGGTCTCCAGCTCTCGATTCAACGACTCCTCATGCTGTTGACGGAGCTTTTCCTGGAACTCTGTCATCACTCCTCTGGTGAGATCTACAATGAAACAGACATTCACTATTATTTTCCCACAAAGCTAAGTGACAGTCTTGAGAAGACTCTTGGGTCATAGCGAGAACATTGAAATCCATTTTGAGTCCTGCCCTGAAATTGTGTTTATATCCATGCAAACTACATGGCCGGGTATCTTGTTGCAATTGCTTTGTCATACTTTAAACAGAAATTAGCTTGGGATGGCAAGCTCAATCCAAGAACAATGTAAATGAAAACAATCCAATGAAAAACTTAGCCTGAAGGCTAACTACATCAGTTTGTTTCTATCTTATGATAAAGATCATTTAAATGCATGAAATTATGGATGCTTAAAAATATTTTGCTTGTATTTTCTGCATTTTAAGCACAATATTAATTTAATAAAAAACTAAAGAAGGACAACAGAGAATGCCATAAAAGCAACATTATAAGTTCCTATACTACTTACATGAAGTAAATATTTGTGACAGTTGTATATTGAATACTCTACTTCATAGTAAGTGTGTCTGGAATAGCTTAGTTACTACATAGACAGGCCATTCACAAAATGGTTAATAAACACATCTATCAAAAAGCAAACTTACCTGCTACAGTTAGAGACATTTTATCAGAGTCTGTTTAAAGGGCAAGGGTATATATTTGTAGAGGGGAAGCAGCTGTTAGCTTTTGGTGGCAGGTGTGGAAACTCGCGGCGAATATAAAATGGTTAAAAAATTCAAACTGGTAGATAGGGAAAATCAACCAAGTCAGCCTCTCACAAAGAACAACACACAGCATCCACCTCCTCAGCCCAGAGAACAATCATGAATGCGCAACTTTAACCTGAGCTCAGTGCTGGGCCAGCCCACAATAACACACCAATCACACAAAGCCAGTCTATGTGTGACAGTATGTATAGGGTGGGACTGTTACTGTGCTGCTTTCTGATGAGCCTCTCCTGAAACCTACTGAAACTTTTACTGTGTATACGTCAAGATTGGCTTTATTTTAAAACGCCATAAGAAATACTGTCAAATATTAATAATACAAAAACAGAAGAATCATTTTAAAGGGCTAAAATAATTCGGGCAGATCAACTTTTGGAATGCTATCAATGAAAATTCATTCATTCAGGTCTTTCTAAGAGACAAAAAATTGGCAACAAAATTTGTTGTTTGTAGTGTTTTGTGTTCATACCACCAAATTTAGTGCAAAACAATTCACTCTATTTGAAAGTAAAGGAGTTCATTTGTTTGTCAAATTTGATATGAGAATACACTTTTTATCTATCTAAACCATGAGGAAAATGTTAAAACCTTCTGAGACAAAAAATTTCAAGTGCTAGCTGTAAGTAGTAAGTTACATTGACACTCGCTTTGCAATTGCAAAAAAGAGGTTTAGTAATATGTTTCGTAAAAAAAAAGTTATGCTTGGTTCAATAAATAAATAAATGCTCTTGTCAGTGTCCTTTTTAACAGACTAAATATCTTTAAAATTTAATCTGTAAATGATATGTGATATGTGGTTGCAAGAGATCTGACTTCAAATTAAACATTTTCAGATAAATCATATAAAACCATATACCGCTTATTCCCAACGAGGGTTGTGGTGGGGCTGGAGCATATCCCAGCTTCAGATAAATTATTTATTTAAAGTCAACACAAGTACCGACTAAATTTGATACAGGTTTCCCTTTCTTACAAGCTTAAATGCAAACAACGGATCAGCACGTTTTGTTAGCAGATTGCTTGTTTTAGTGCTTTTTAGGTAAATCACCTGAAATTCCTCAAGAATGGATTTGTGTTGTTTTTTAGATATATTTGACAGAAAACCTGTGTTGTTGTTCGGGCAGCTGGTGAGAAGAATGTAAATAACCTAAATGATTGAAGGTCCTGTCATGCTTTAATACATGAAAATATATTGTAAACTCCAGACAGAAGGTCCCCTGGGGGACTCGAACCTCTTGCTGTGAGGCAACAGTGCTGTCCACCACGCCGTCCATGCACTTCTATAAATTAATCTCCAAACAGAGATTGTGGTCAGGTTCAAATCATAATGGAAGCATTTTGATGATGACATAAAAATTCTTTCTTGATGGGGAAATGATGTTGACTGGAAACATGGAAGATTATCTTTATGTTTATACACAAAAAGTTTTAAGTGTGAACAGGTGGTTCCAAGATCGGCCTTATGCAGGACAGTTGAAAAATCAGTGGGGGGTTTATTTAGGGACTCCATCCCAATATGGTCTAAAGACTTAAATAATGACATAAAACACCTATCATGATCCCTCCCAGCCAAATAAATTAAAAAATAAATAAATGTCAAAATAAATTCTTGAAAAGTGTTTACCCAATTCCAATCAGTTATACATCTCTCTCTCTCTCTCTCTCTCTCTCTCTCTCTCTCTCTCTCTCTATATATATATATATATATATATATATATATATATATATATATATATATATATATATATAA
>JABUIW010043882.1:627075-645503 GCA_013363375.1 Menidia beryllina
ACCAAAGTTATACTTATATATATATATATATAAGTATAACTTTGGTATAAAGGCTAAAGGATTCTCATATAGGGAACTGTTAAATGCGTGCAAAACACAAATAATGCTGTGAGTGAGAGAGCGATTCAAATGAAATCTCATGCCAGCAGGTCAGAAATATTCCCGTGCTTTTCAGTTACATTGTTATTCTTACATGCTTTTAAATATGCAAATGCAGTGTGTTTTTAACCAAACTTGCAACACAAACCAAACCTCTGATTTATGAAGCCCTTACCCACCTGCACAAACTGTCAAAAATAACGGAGAAGCTTCGATAATACACCAAAGAAAACACGCGGAATCTCAGACAGGGACCCTGACACAACCGGAGGACTCAATAATAAACACAAACAGGTCAACGTAACGGGCTCGAACTCGATTGGAGGTCCGGCTAGCCTAGCCTGTTGCATTCAGCGTTAATCTGACGCCTCTGAATGGCAAATTACGTAAAAGCAAAGAGAAGCAGCTATTGGTCGAGTCCACATGTCAATCAAATGGATTTTCCTTCTTGTCCTGCCCATCAGTGGAGGCCGTTCTCTGAAATATCAGCTAGGGTCTTAAAAGTACAATTTCCAATTATCTGTCTTAGCTTCTTTTTTCCATTTATTTTGTATTTACTTTTGGAATTATCTTTTTTACAGCTCGACCGTCTGTCTAGTTTTTCTATCCAATTTGTTAAAGTCATCATGAAGTCGGTGTAATTTCAATTTATAACTAATCAAAGTTTGCTTCTTAAACACGTTTTAACTTTAGTTACATAAAATAACTCTTATACACTGGAAAGTACAAATAAATTAGACATCTATAATTGGAATTGCTTGATTATTCATAAATGGAAGGAAAATTGTGGGTTTATGCTGCCCCCTAGTGGTTACAATTATTTACTAGAAATCATCCATCCATCCTTTTCTTAAAGCACTTATTCCAAACGGGGTCGTGGGTAGGCTGGGGCCAATCCCAGCTGACAACAGGTGAGAGGCAGGGTACACCCTCGGTAGATCACCAGTTATTTGCAGACTGGAAATCACTGAGAAACAAAATATTAAAGTGCGAGTAAATTAAAACAGACCATGATCTTAAGATAAATAAATCAAACCTCCACAAGGCGACCAGGAGAGGCAGATGCCTGTACCACCTTAGGTGGCTCTTTTAGAAGAGGAACTCTACTATGCATTTCCTCATGATATTGCTATGGATTATTCAGCAGTTATAGTGACAAATAAAATAGTATTGTTGTAACTTACAATGCTATCAATTAAAGGTAGCTTTGGCATACACCTTCCATTGGGTGGTGGTGTAATAAACTGTAAATTTAAATGTGGTCTTGCAATTTTAGATAATCCTGTCCTGTCCAGCAACACAGTAATCAGAATGATGATCTTGATCATTGTGATGTACCTACATAGCTCAGCATCTAAAAACAAAAAAACCCAAATGTAGATGAAAAATAAACCAAAGACACATGAAATAGGTTTCAGTTGGTCTTTAAGTTTCCTTACTGTTTATTACAGTTTGTCGATTTCTAGTTGTGTTATCTACAAACAGAGACATTCTCGTGATGTCTTACAGACAGAGGAGAACAGGTTGTAGGGATTATAACAGGTTTAAAAAAAACCTGAAAAGGTGGTGAAGGTAGACACAATGGCATGCGCTCGCGCTCACACACAGAAGGAGAGGTGACAACATGGACGGTTATAATCGTCTTCAGAGGCGAGAGCAGCCAGCCTTTTGGGGACTTAAGAGTCACTGAGACAGGAAGTCCATGGCAGTGTCCCGCTCCTCAACCAGCTCTGCGGCTGTGGCATCCATTTTTGCACGGGAAAAGTCATTAATGGAGAGTCCATTAACCACTTTCCAGGTCTTGTTCTATAAATGACAACAAATGGGAAAAATTGAAAAATAATTTGAAAAAAATCAGCTTTGAGGTGTATTTAATACCACAAGTTTGTTCCTGGATTTGATTTGATTAAGTGATTGCAAGTAAAATATCTCAATAGGTTAAGCAATCCAAAATGCTTCTAAATTTATAAAGGCTTATAATTCTTAAATTAACCACAGAAAAAAGACAGCACCAATAAATTTAAATTCCATGTAGTATGTATGTAGTTTGTTAATGTAGAAGAAGTGGCACACCCTCATGCGATGCCTGATTAATTGTTATTACAAAGATGTAGCACCTTTGGGCTCCAGAATGGGTTTTTTTGTCTGGCCCAACAGTACCTGTTCATTTATGACAAAAAATTTGGACTGGTTTTCAAACTTTGTATTTGCTCACCTTGATCTGAACAGGGAAGGAATAAATGAGGTCCTCTGGGATGCCATAGGGGTTTCCACCAGCATACACCCCCATGGAAATAAACTCATTCTGTTGGGCAAAAGATACAATATGGTAAATTTCCTCCCATCTCTTAAATTTTCTCACACCAAATGCTAGAACCCAATGCATATTTCAAACTTTTTTTTTACTAAATGCAATATTTTTACTAAATACAATTATTACTAATAAATACAAAAAGTATGTTGTTCAGCAACAACATAAATTCACTCCTAACTGCATATTATAGAAAATATTGGCACTTTATACAATCCCTAACTAGCATACTGCAATGCAACTATTTCTTTTTTTTGCCAGTGGCTGTTGTGGCTGTTAAACTGAAAGGTTCTGATCGGACCAATGGTCCACACCAACCTCCTTGGTGCCAAACCAGATGTCCCTCATGTGGTCACAGATGGCCTTGGCGGCAGACATGGCGCTGGACAGCTTCCTGGCCTTGATGACAGCAGCACCTCGAAGTTGCACTGTCTGGAAAAGAGGAGAAGGTTTAAAAGGAAAACACTGGTGTATCTAATTTCTTAGATTATTACCATTATTATTTATATTTAAGTGACGGGACAAGCACTCACAGAGATGAAGTCTCCTCTGAGCCAGGCGTCATCCTTCACTGCATCGTAAGCAGCCGTCTCAGTGCCTTGTACGTTTACTTTAGCATGGTGGACATCGGGGTACTGAGTGGAAGAGTGATTACCCCAGATAATGACATTCTTTACCTTGTCAGAGGACACACCACAGCGCATTGCCACCTGCAGATTAGAAATAAGTACAACAGAGGTGTTCTTTACAAATACAAGTGGGAAAGTATGTATTCAAACTCATATGTGATTATATTGCCTCTGATATACTCTCAAGTGTGTCAATGAAGAAAAAAAGGGTACATCATAAGTGTAGATACATGATAAGAAAAAAACTGCTATATACTGAGCGGACATTGAACCATGTCATGTAGCGTAGTGAAAAAAACATTAGGACAATCTAAATTAAGTAAACACTCGAACAAACCACAGCCCTATAACCACTGAGATGTGAAGTGAAGAGCATCGCTTATCTTTGCAATTATTGTAATACTATGTTCTACTTAAATAAATCCACATCCTGGGGAAGAAATTTGAACAGTCAGAAAAATCAGTTCTATTTCATAAAAAGTCATGTTAGTAGGGAAAGATAGCAGGAGAAACTCCCTAGGACATACTGTAATAAGAATCCATTCGCACTAAGCATTAGGCTTCGATGAGGGTATGAAGTACTGAGTTTCTTTAAAAAAAAACTCTATCACAAGAACATTATTTTTTTTATCATGCGGTAAGAAAGAAAAACAAAACAACATCACACAAAAAATAATAAAGTAACTGAACCATTGTTAAAAGAGGGGTTATAAAAGATAAAAAAGAGGGTCATACTTTCTTTAAATATCTGGTTGCATTACAGAGGGAGTTATTTTGCCTGTTTTTGCTATTAGTGCGAAAAGAAAAACGGTTCAGAAGTAAAACGTGTGTGTACCTGTGAGCAGGCTCTGTTGTGGTCCAGTCTGGTCAGGCAGGAGAAGTTCTCTTTTGGGATGGATGGAGCAGACTTTGAAGCAATCAGACAGTTTGTGTTTGCTGGGTTCCCAACCACCAAAACCTGACAGGATGAAAATGAAAAAAATTCTATAAGACGGACAACAGCCTTGCTTTATCAATCATTCAATCACAATGCCAGAAATATCACTAACTGACATGAATTTCTGAGCAAGTGTTCATAAAAATCAACAAACTCTTCTCTTGCAAACTAGAGGACAGAAAAATGTTACAAATGCAGAAAAAGGACATTCTGATGCACTCTAAAATACCACAGATTTTCTGAACTTGTAAGAAAAAGCTGTTATTTACTTAATCACAATGTTGAGGCAGCGAAACTATTTCCTTTTCAACATGAGAGCAGTGGTTCTGTCATACGCTCAAACAGAAACTTTTGTATTTTTACCAGTGTACTATACTTTTAGCTTCTTTCTAACTTCTCAGAAACAAAATATTCCATCTCCAGATGAAATGTGTGCTGCTGCTCTTCTTTCCAATTTTGTTACCATTCTTGTCAACACAATAAAAAAATACAGTCTACAGGCAGAGGATGGGCAATTCCAACAAAACGATGGAATTATACTTCCCAGACTGTACATTGGTGGTATCTTATGTATAAGTGCATTTGTACTACGGTAGAAAATACCCTTACAGACTTCTGTATCTAACTTACTGCAGAAAAAAGATACATTTTGGAAATAGTAAAGGATTTCCCAGTCGTTTTTATTACAGTGTGTGCAAACCACTCTTAAAATATCTTAATGAACAAGGTTTTTTAAGTCTCTTTTGGACACACGTCATTTGGATTAGAGTGGTCCAAAGTGTGGTCATTTTAATCATCTGTATGTGATAGAAAAAGGTGTTTTAAAGTGGGTTGCTTTAATGCCGGGAGATGCTAAAGCAATCACAACAAAAACCATTAGTTAGTTTGTTGGACTAAAATAAACCATATCCAACACCACATTTTGTTCTGCAGACCCTATATAGAACTTTTAAGAAAAAGTTTTTATTAATCTAACTGACCCATTTAGGGGTTAATTTAATGTTTTCAATATAAGTGGTTAAGAACGACTCAAAATGTCAATGTTCCACTTTTTTACTCTCTCCAAAGATTTCTTGGCGAGTTTAATCTCTAGAGACTTGGCCTCTTTGGTCATAGCAAAGTTGTGACTCACAGAGGGTATTGGGTCATTAAGGGTCCACAGCTAAATTACTAATTACACAATTGGATCTTTAACACCAACCCAAAGCTACACACTCTTAGATTATCAGCAGAAAAAAACTGCTGGCTTTGTAAGAGAAAACCTGTCTTGTAAGCACTTTTATTTCCTGTGCAAGTCATCTGCAACTAACTTCTTTAAAAAAGATCTCTTATAGCAAAGAGAAAGAGTGTGGATAAGTACAGTGATTCCCAGCCCACTTGAAATTACTCCATGTCCTCTACAAATCCATGAAAAACAAGCAATGAAATCAGAAGAAAATTAAAGTCTGAGGCATCACCTTCACGGTCTTCTTGGCATACTTGTCAAGGGCAGCTCCCTGTGTCTTGAATATGGCCACGTTAGCCTTGAGGAGGTCCTTTCTCTCCATGCCCTCCTTCCTGGGCATGGAGCCCACCAAAATGGCCGCATCAATATCCTTGAAACCAACCTCCACCTTGTCAGTGGGGATGACCTCTGTGGGGGAACAGAGGTGTTGAACATGCTTTGCATGACTATCATTTCCTCAAAGCATACTGATACGGGACAGGTTATGAACTTCAGACTTTTCTGTGTGCATTTTATGTTCACCGCATCCTGATTGTGTTGTTTATCTTTATATTCATCCCTGCATGTTTTATTTTAACTTTCAATCACACTATCACTGGTAACAAGATTACAATGGAAATAATCTTAGATAATTTCTGCAAAAGCTAAGTCTATCTTCAAGATAAGTACCATGCCACTTCAACTGATCCTATTGATAAGATGTATTTACTATTAGCATGTGAGACTGGACTTTAAACAGGTAGACTTCTGCCCTGGTCTATGTTATTCCACAACTGCTCCGATTGGAGACAGCACAGCCAACCAAAAGCCATATTTTAGACACGCCTTGTCCCGCCACGCAGCAGCGGACGAGAAGATTTACACTTCTGAAGGACAAATACCACTTGCATGCACTCACACACTGTGTATTGTATTCCAAATTCAAACAAATCAATGTGATACATCCCAAATGTTTGATTTTCGTATAAAACCCAAAGTTTGCTTCTACATTTTATCTCTTTAGCAATGCGCATACATTTTCTCTTGTCAAATCGCGCTACGTTAAGAGGGCTGGTACGTATAATTTATCTTTCTATCCTGCACTAACAAAAAACTGCATGAATTGATGAATATTTCTCATTTTCAAAACTTCAAAATAAGAAGAAAAAACATGTGGATACTTTTTTGTCTTTCTACCATCAGTTTCTAAGTAAAAAAAAACATGTTTTTGGTTAATCGTTGATTCTACATTTATCTTGGGAGTGTGAGAGGTTTCTTGTCTTATTTGTATCTGTGATGGCCATGAGATGGTAATGGGTCTACACCACTTTTTGCCCAAACTCTTGTGTGATATGCCCCACCACCACCCTGGATTGAATCTTAGTATGAAAAAAGAAGGAAAAAGAAAACTGATAAATGTTAGGGTACACAGTGAGGGCTCACCCCGAAGTAGAGGGAGGGCACAGTCCTGCAGCTCCATGACGACTCCCTCCAGCACTGGTAACATCGGGGGGATATCCAACAGGATCAAAGAAATTGGCTGATGATAGGACGGAGACCAAAGATGTCAGCAGCATGCTAAATAATTTACATTTTTCATTGTAGAGGCAGCAGACAGAAAAACTGATCAGAGTTGGATAATCAGAGGAGAAAGACCAACAGTACTAAATCTAATGTCAGGTACCTCAGTAGTGTGTATAACACCTTTTTATCTCACAGCTGAATTAATATGAAGCAGATGTTGAAAAAATGAGAACAAAAGTCATCGGCTGTTTGAACAACGACTCCTTTCACTGACTTTCCAGTAAAACTCTGTCCTGAAGTAATTGTTTTAAAAGCTCTAAACTAACGAAAATTCAAAATGAGAATCTCAAACTACTCAATCTTAATTGATTAGAACCACATCTCATTCAAAGAACCACCCTCCCTCCAAACTTGCATCTCTTATGACCCAGAATATTTCCAGAGGGAGAGTTGTGTCTAGATGTATTATTTTTAAACAACTTTTTTCTCTTTTATCTCAAGATGATGGCAAATTGGCACAGTGTGCATACGATTCTGATACAGACAAGTACAAAGTTTGTAATTGTTTTATTACATAAGAGATACACACAGAACTTTGCAGCCATGTGCTAACTTTGATAATGTTGCAAAACTGAAGTCTGTTGGAAGTCTTACCTGGTCTTTTCCGAAAACATCTCCCTTTGCAATGCTGTACAGCAGAGAGTAGGCAATCTGCCCAGCGGCACCAGTCACCACAACACGGATTACGTCAGTCTGGGGGAAAATATGAAATTCTTCATTTTTTTATTTTACTGGCCTAAAAATATCAAAAGAGAAGTAAACGTACCCCAATTCTGTCCCACCAAGTAAGTGAGTGTTTATTAAAAAAAATAATAATTCTAACTATTAGGCAATGGGTTTATAAGGCTTTTATTGCAGGTTCCTGCTGTGTAAGTCAGTCCTTTGCATGATGACGACCTAACTGTTACATTTTCTGAACAAATGAAGATGATCTTACATTCAAGCCTGAATATATTAGTCATTTATGTTGATCTTAAACATTAGAAATCATATAAATGAAAATCAATTGTTCAAATAACAGATAAATATCTTTCAATCAATTCAATGACAGATGAAAGGGAAAACAATTGAAAAATAGAGTGCCACTGTGGATGCAGGCAACACAGGAAGAGGTGGTTTCTGACGGACCTAACAGAAGGTCCGGGGATGAGATTTGACGCTGACGTCACGCGTCATGCGATCGGTAGATGCAGCTACGTCGACTTGCAAGTAAAACTCTATTCAAGCCTCAACCTGCAGAGCTCGCTAATGATGCTAACGTTTCATCTACAAACCTACACCGCTCGAATGCGATGCTAACGTTGCGTCTTTGAGTCTCAATTTAACGACCTTTTCGCATTTCCTACGCTGCAAGGTCGCAACAAACTGCGTATTTGCAAGTGTGCCCTTGACCTTTCCGTGAGGAACAATGAGTGCTGCATCTACATAACTGCAGCAAAAGCAAATATCAGCTGTGAGATTTGAATATGTTGCCTATATGTCAGTGTCAAATGGTAATAACTGTTATAGCAACAATACCAAATTAAGATAAAAATACGTTGAACGATGGAGAAAATATATATCTATATGACCACAGTCATCTGTTACATTGTTAGCAAGTATTCTTACCATATTTGCTACAGCTTGGTGATTAATTCCTTCGGCTTCGTTCGTTCTACCTGCTCAGAGATGGACAAGACCAGAGACGGAATGGGTCACCTCTAGCCTGTGTATTGTGAAGTTGGGCGGTGAACTACCGCTTTCGACTAGCCACGGGACTTGTAGTCCTATCGTATTTCGATGCCCTATTTCGACGTCAAGCAAATTGATAAAAAAGAACACGGTCTCCCATGATGCACCAGTTTTCTCAAACCGCCCCCATTTCTGTAACAAATGGTTGACGATTTTCTGAAAAGTGTTTTTTTTTTTACAGCATCTCTAAACTGTATATCAGCGGCATCTTGTGGCTGTTGGCGGAATTGCACCAGTTGTACAGCAGTAGAACGACTAGTTGTGTAACGGCAAATGACTTAATGATTCGAATATATCACAAAAACGAATGTAAGCTGCATGTTTAAAAAATGACCTTAATGCTGCATTTTGATGCAATTCGTGAGAAACTTGGTGATCCTATGGGGAAAACTAAGTAAATGAAGCATATAAATGTTTTAAGATGGAAGAGTTAAAGAGACTTGGTAAGCAGAGACAATTTATTGATAAAACAAAGAAGCTTAGTCAATTGAATGACTGTGAGTGCTTGGTGAGGAGCACTAGATTGATGTAGATCACTTCTCTCTAGATGTTTTATCACACAGCTCATATAACTATTATTCACAGACATTCATGTTCATCTGTCAGTTTGGCTGTCGGTTTATCCAAGCTTTAAGAGACATGAGTATTGTGTAGATTTTAAAGTACCAAAGGCAGCCCAGTCCCCATATACAAACAAATGCCAAATCATTTAACTTTATTGATTTTAAATCCGTGGTAATAGTTGTTAGAAGAAGCCTTTGGTACAGACCCATAAATTATAATAGACCCATATTATGAGGAACTATACATTTCTCATGCCCTCTATTATTAGTGTGAAGTTGCCTTTGTTTGTCAGATCAGTTTTTGCGTTCCATAGTCCTTGTCCTTGTCTTGTCAAGTGAGTCATAATCTTGTTTTGATTTGTTTATTCTCAAAGTGATATCTTTGTTTTGTTCATTTTCATAGCCTTCGCTAAGTTTCAAAGCCCTCTGGTTTTTACTCCTTATTGGAGTGATTTTCTGTTGTAGTCTGTTTTATAGCATTGTGCTTTGTCCTCTGTTTTTGGAAGTGATACTATTTTTGCCTAAACCTTTCTCGTTTTTATAGAAGAGCAATTTTGGTTTCAGGATAACTTTTCATAGTTTTAGCCTGCCTCCATTCAAGGGGAGTATTATTTTTGGTAAATATAAAATAATAGATATCATCTGCCCTTTAGAGCGAGTTTTGTTTCTGGATACCTTTCATAGGCTTGTTGTCCCCTTTGTTAAGATCTTTTTGTTGAAAATAACATTTCATAGCCTGATGATTTATCTCTGCTTTGGAGTGCGAATCAATAAAGAGCAGTTATTATTTTATCCCTGCATCTGCGTCCTGTCTCCATTCTTGGATCCTGTTACAATTGTAACCTGCTTGATGGCTAAATCTCATTGAGGTGAACTTCAAGTCTCACTGTGTAAAGCACTACACTATGAAAAGTAGGTCTTTCTAGCTTCCAGTTCCTGAACCATCAAGATGAAAGCATGCTGTTTAACAATGCTGCTATAGTTGCCAGATTTATTTACTTACTTAAATTGATGTTTTGCTTCATTTTAATTTAGCCACAAAAAAATTAAAATCAGAAAACTTTCCTGTAGACTTGGAGTTCAATGGAGAACACGTAAATGAATTCTGTTTTATGTATCTTTTCCTGAAAGAGGGTTGGAAATATGTAATCTTACCTAAAACTAGGTCAAAATGCAAATTGGCATGTATAAACAGTAAAGCCTGTTATTCAACAGCTTAACCCAAATCTTTTTAGAGAAGCTAAAGACTTGTGATTTTTGCGTACAGCTCTCTGTGTAAGATTTTGACTGTCAAAGAATCATCTTTCAAAATGTTCCAAATGGCCCCTGTTCAATTCGGGATTTTTTTTTTTTTGGCTCTAGTGGCCTTTAATGACAGTAGCTTGACAGGAAAGGGGGCAGAGATAGAGAGGGGGAGACCTGCAGGAAAGGGCCATGAGCCAGATTCGAACGCACGGCCACCCGCTTACGAGCAAAGGCTCTGTATATGAGCCGCCCGCTCTAACCATTAGGCTACGCTGCGGCCCGGGATTTTTTGGTATTGTGAAAATACAGTATCAGCGTGCCTCACCATTTCGGTCAATGCTAGTAACCTTCCAAACAAGACAGTGACAATGCACAGACAAGACAGTCTTTCTCTAAGTTTAGTAGAAGTCAATATTTATGTTCTTTGAAAAGCAGAATATATTTTCTAGTGTCAGGGTTCATGTATTTTCTGAATTTATGTAATTTCCTACTGTCTGCTCCTTTTTCTCCTATACATGGGATTTGTCCTGCTGGCTCCTGTACTTATGTTCTAGTTTCTGAAATGTTTGGTGCCAGATTGCTGTTTAACCATAGTTGGTACCTTGCAGACCACCAACATTCAGTGACATGTATCTATTAGTGCCAAGAGGCTCCTTTATACATTTATTTGGTCTTTTTCATTAAATCGATGTACTGCAGGGAAAGGTTTCAACGAACTGCTACCAGGAAAAGCAACTTTGAACATAACTTGTCACTCACTTACATCACCATAGAACGACCCTTGAAGAACAGTTGCTCTACCAGTTATTCTGCAACTTTCTTTTCCATTCGTAAATAAATTCACTTGCCAACTGCTATGGCCTAATTTAACAACCTGCCTTCTGGCTTATCCAATAGCTGTTTTTTTTCTCCTACAGTATATCAAATTCTCACCAAATCATGTCTGTAAATTCATATTCGTAATCATATCTATCGAGTAGAATGTTTGACAAACAATTAAAATCACAGACTTTCTCTCACATCTCACTGACATTTTAGAACCTGGGTGACACAAAGTGCTGATTGGTTTGGCTTGCTTTTCTTTTTGTTTTTTATTTTGGTGAAAATAATATAAAAACCCAGTGTCCTGTCAAGACTGCAGCACAATCATAAAATATAGTCAATAATAGTAATAAGACCTATTTGTGAATACATTTTGTGGTTCTGATTTAAAGTAGTTTAATTTATATTGCCTGCAATCAGCAGGCAGTTTTTCTTCCTTTTTGATGGTCTTCCTATTCTATATGGGTCACCTTTGACCTCAAAATACGAAGTTGGACTGAGTTTTTAATCACAGGCACTTAGCCCTGTGGTTTCAAAACAAGTTAAAATCATTTACTAAAGTGATTGATAACTGATATGATTTGAAACATTGTCTGTTTTTTTTTTTTTACCAAAGATGACATTGTGTTTCATGACAAACTAATTCCAAATGCAGCTGAATTTATCCCTCAGTGTTGACATTTGGTGAAAAACTCGTGGAATTCCTTCCAAATAAATAAACAGCACCTTCACTTTTAAATGTAGTGCACTGAAAGAGAAATGGGATCTTAACAGAACCACTAGCAGTGTTTGAATTTCTCACATGACTTTCTGGAGAGAATTTTGATGCCCTATTCTGCAGACCTATTCACAGGGTAGAGCCTCACCTTTTCACACCTCAGAAATCATCATCATATGTATTTTTATGGCACTTCTTGATGGGGAGAAAATACATACTCAATAAGTAAGGTAAGTTCACTTTTCTGTGGTTTAGTGCACTGTATTTGATAATTTAATAATGTTAAACCGTTGAAATGTGGATGTTGCCTTATGGTAACACTGTACTATAAAGACCACAATTGTATTGCTAGCCCAACATGCTGATGCTATGCACTGATCTTCTAGAGTCTGTTATAAGAATGCATATTGTGATTCCTCTCTGTATTGCATATGACTATATTTGACACTCCTTTTCTCCCACTTACAAAATTAATTCAACAATGTTTTATAGTTTCTTACGGAAGAAAACCAAACTAGCACTTCCTGTAGATAGTAGTGAGGATGAACTAGGGTTTAGTGATGTAGAAAACAAGCAGCTTGTAACCCAGCCTGTAAAGTGAGGATTATGGATACAGTGAGAATGATAAAGACTATAAGCTGGTGAATGAGGAAAGTGGAGACAGTGAGGACGGGGAGAACAGTGAGGGTGAAAGTCCAGTTACCGTTCAATGTGGCTAAAAGTCTAACTATTATTTATGTGGTGCATTAAGTTTTGGCTGGTTCATAACATAATAAAGTTATTTGTTTGTTTTCTAGGTCCACGTCTTCCGTGGGAAGCACCTTAAAAGGCTGAGAAATTACTTCAGTCCCACAATGGAAAGGCAGTCTACCCCAAGCAAGACTGGAAGTCTCCCACTGAGTATTTCAGGGAATTGCTTAGTAAGGCCTTCCCTAAAGAACATGGTGGAGCAATCTAACTTCTTTGCCTGCCAGCAAGACTCAGAGAAACCGATGTATGTTATCTATGACGAGAAGGGCGCAATTTTGGGGAATTTGCTTTTATGTGTCAATTTTTGGGCTGCCAGGATCTCAGATGTACTGGAGCACAGCCACAAAGGGGTGGAAAGTGTAGATAATACGATGGCCATGCATCGCTGGGAGGCAATAAAACGCAACCTCTATTTTGCAATCTACATGGAACGAATCACCAGGGGACATCCTGGCTACGACAAGCTGTTCAAGGTACATCCCCTACTTTCACTGCAGGAAAGCTTTGAACAAGGCTATGCGTCGAAGAACAAGTCATGCCGTTCAATGGAAAGGGTAGTCTCAAACAGTATAACTCCCAAAAACCAGAGCACTGGGGTTACAAAGTCCACTGTGTTGAGAAATTGCCCCAAAATCGCTTGGCAAGATGCAGCTTCTTCTGAGATCTGGCGATGAAAAAGAAAGGCTGGGGGGACATTTGAAGAAAAAGAAACTTAGCATGATTGAGGACCTGAGCAGTGACTTGGTATGACAGTCGTCACATTCCTCTTAACCTTTGTCTCAGCTAATCCCACACTGTCTGTGCAAAGATGGGACAAGAAACAAAACAAAGCAGTGGATGTGCATGCCCAAGTATAGGCTGGACCAAAAATGGAAGGGGTGGACCTCTCCTTGCTCTTCACCTAACAAAGCTTAGGTCTAAGTGGCACCACAGCATGGTATTCCACATGATGGATTTGGTATGGCATAATTCAAGTTAGACTTATTTCCAATGGAGTCAAGGTATGGCATGATACAAGTTATACTTATTTTAGTTTTCATTCATTTGATTTAATTTGGTTAGAATCTGATTAAACTGGCCTAAATTCTTTAAAATGCTTTTAATCACTTTGTTGATGTATTTTTTAAAATCTTTACTGTACCTTTAAATTTAATCCAAGTGGAGATGTTTAGCCTCAATACCAAAATACCAATACCAAAGGTTTTCCGAATTAGAGGCATTTAGAAAAATTCAAACATCTGTTGAGCATGGTGGTAGACTGAGATTGCTGGCCTCCTTGCAATATAGCCATGAACTCGTCTGTTTACAAAATTCTGAGTTAAAAGTGGAGACCAACACCTAATTTTTCACATATGATCCCAAGCGCACCAGCAAACAAGGCTGTGCAGAGACCTTTGGAGAGATGGTCAAAGTAAAAAAGAGGCACAAGCAACACCATGACAACATAAGTTACAGTGTATCTAGATTTACTGCCTTTAGCCACCACGGATAGCTCATTTTGTCTTTCTCTCTTTGTTCTCTTCTCCATACAAGGTTTGTCTAAACAATGTTAAACAATAATTAACACCTATTTAATGAATTAATTTAGATTTAGATTTAACATTTGGATTTCATATTTACCCTTACATGTAGCATTTACATTTAACATTTAAACTTAATATTTACATTCAGATTAAACATTTACATTTAGATTTAACATCTAATTTTCATGAAATCATAACCATATTTTTAAATGCCTCAGACATGTGTAAAATGAACTAAATGTTAAGAAAATGACCTAAATGTGGAAAATATATGAGTGTCAAAACTGAGCACTTACATATACATTTGGCACCCATTACACCTGGTAGAAGTGAAATCCATGCCCAACACTCTCATGTGCTCAAGAAAATAAGTAATATATTAGGACAACACTAAGATGACAAACAGCACTCAGGAAATCAAGGGTCAAAACAGATTCTGTTTTAGTTGAAACAATAAAATGTCAAAAAGTGTATGATTTTGCCTATCATCTAATAGATGAAATCTCCACGAAGACACCTAATCTTAGTCTGCTGCAAAGATCCAACACTCACAAACTTAAGAGTTGAAACTGTACACACTTCTATTAAAAATAACTGCTCACGTAGTATAAACAAGTAGATTGAGGAGAGGAAGGAGGTCAATTAATGTTTTCACTTACAATCATGTCTATTATAGACATGATTGTATAAATGTATTGTCAATATCGACCTTGATAGGTTGGCATATAAACAGTCTACAGTATATGCCAACCTATCAAGGTCACAGGCAGCCATGTTGGATATCCAAGCTATTTGTCGGACTCAGCTTCCTGAAAGTCAAACACAGCTAAAACAGCTCAGCTTTGCTGAATCCCAAGCAGGAACTAACCTTGGCGCAGCAGATTCTTGTGCAGCAGACACAAGTCACAGTGTCTTGTGTGTTGTTAATCACATTTCATTATAAAAGCAGAAATACTGTTAAATAAACTTGATAATCCCTTATTTAAAAAAACATCTAGCATGCACTTTCAAAGGGATGCAACTTAAATTCAACATTCACAAAGTTACCTAATTTTGGAGGTTGTTTTTTCAATCAGTTATCATAGTGATGATTATTTAATTTTGTGCAGACTACAAAAACATGATATCATTGTATCTATTCAGACTTTTTTTTTACTCATTATTTTGTCATTTTTCAGGAAGATAAAATAAACAACACATACAATAAACTCTGCTGACTGCTGATTTTAAGTGTTTAGATAAATTATGTGTTTTAGTAACTTTAATGTAACGTTCAAGTATAAAGAAAAGGATACAAAAGATGTGGGGGTTTTATGGACAGTAGTTTTTTACTAAACAAGTATTAAGAATAGTATATATGTTTATGCATTTAGCAAAAGTTTTTTATCCTAAGTGACTTACAAGGGCAGGTACAACATTAGCTACTAGTCAGACATTGTTAGATGCAGTGGTGATAGTGTAGAGATGGAGGGAAGTACAGGAAGAGTAGCGGAGGGGTGGGGAGGTACTGGGTAAGAGTTGGGGTAGGATATGCTCTCTGAAGACCTGAGTCTTCAAGAATGTCTTGAAGATGGACAAGGTCAGCCCCTGTTCCTGAAGTGCATGGGAGGTCATTCCACCATTGTGGAATGATACATGTTACTATGTTACTACATGTATAATATATATATGTGTATATATATATACATAGGCTATATGTTGTGCATATGTTTTCGCATCCCTTAATCACTGACGCTTGAATGACCAAATATAGACATAAACGTCACATGAAGATCAAATAAAATGTGTTATATTGGCCTAGGACTGACATTTAGCCTCGAAATTAGTCTATTACGGTGCGTTCGAGAACGTATCCACAGCACTGTGGTCACGAAAATCAAACGGCTATGCGCTGCTTTTTCAACTCACCTGCGGGAACACCGCCCGCCCCACCAGATACATGGACGTCATCAACGTCAGCATTATTCCACCGGAGTTGTGTGGACTTAAACGGATAAATGAAGTCTCCTCAGGAAAATATGGCGCCCGGAACGAGCTTGACAGGGAGAAAAGTAGAGATAAAACAGAGAAGACGGGCAGGTGCAACGGGAAACGAGAGGCGACTCCGCCGAGCTGCAGTCCGACTTTTTAGGTCGTCCTGCGCCTCAGTCGTGTCTAACGCACCTCCACCCCTACTTACAGAATGCACACGCTCAGACGCAGACTGCTGCAGTCGGTCTAGTCCCTTAATACGATTTTCAGGACGCAAATAGCCAAGGACAGTGTACTGCTAAAGCTTTTCGTTTGAGGAGCATGGATGCATCATTGCTAACCTCGGAGGAAACAGCAAAAAATGAAAGCTTTTAATGAAGGCTGGCATTTAGTTGGTCACACCACTATAAGGGTACATGATATGAACGCTAATCCAACCTGATATGTACGTTTCCAGTTTAAATGGGAACAGTAGGAAGTTCAAGAGCCTATCCCAGCTGTCATTGGGCAAGATGTGAGGTATACACTGGACAGGTAGCCACATTCAGATTGACTCCTATGGGCAATTTGTTTTTGGACTGTGAAAGGAGCTGGAGAGAGACCATATACACACGTGGAAAACACACAAACTCCACATAGAGAGACTCCCTGTGTGGTTTTGAAATAAATCAACTTGTAGTGTTTTCAAAAGGAATCATCTCTGTGAAAAACAATTAAACATCAATGTATAGACTATTCCTGTTTTCATTGGCCATTGGCCATGTTCAACACTTGGCCAACATCAGAAACAGACTTTTATCAGTTTATTAATTGTTGATAATAACACATTGACATTGGGCAAGAGGTGAGTCCATCACAAGGCCACACATAAACAAACAACCACAATAACATTCATTCCCAGGGTGCTTAATGCGCATGTTTTTGGGTGGTGGGAGGAAGTGGAAGTATCCAGAGGGAACCCACACAGACAGGGAGAGAACATTCAAACACCCAAAACAAAAAAAAAGACTTTCTGTTTAAAATATTTTTCACTTAGGAACAAAAATGATGGCTCTGATCTAATTCAGTAAATTACTACTGTGGACACTGATTGTTTTAAATTATTTTCAGACAGTGGAATAACCACAAGGATCAAGATGATCAATAGTTGTTTCAGAAAATTGCCTTTCATAAATATAATAATATTGTTTGTTGTCTGCCTTTTATTAAGCATGGCACTTCCATGTAGAATGAAAAATTAGAAAACTTAAAGATAAATGTTTTTTGATCAAACAGTATGATGTTGGTGATACACAACTCTGTGTGTGTATGAATTCAAGTTTGATTCCTGTTGAGGCAATCTTTATTTTTACTCTTTGATGTAACATTTATTGTGGTTAAATGTTAGTGGAGGGATTCTTCACTGAATGAACTTTTAGGTAATTGTTGGTTAACTTGTTGGTTAACTCAGTTGTTGGTTAGGTAACTCAAAGTGTAAGTGATATCAGAGATAAACCAATCTGAACCTAGTTATTGTGGTTACAATACGTGGTATTGAGATAATATCCAAGTATGAGGTTGATTAAGAGTTATTTATGAAAATATCAATTTCAGTAATATGCTGATGCCAGCAGTAACTGTGGATATTGGAAATATTTATGTTGTGGACTGGTCCAGTTTCTGGCCAACATAATTTTAACAGAAGTAAAAACTCAGTGATCAGGACCATCATACATAAATCTACCTGGATGAATGACTTTTGGTGCCAAAATATCATAGTCAGGTGATAAGGTTTATCACCTGGTTTAAGGTTTATTATTAACCCAAATGAAAATTGTATGTGAACAGGTGATAATTAGATGGTGTTAATCTATCAATATGCTGAAAATCAATTCATTCATTAAACATTCACTAGTTTTTTTTTGTTTCATATTGATTATTTTGTGCTGTTCTTTTCAGTCTGCATCATTTAATTAATCTTAGTAAAGAAGATTCTCAGTGAGGTTTTTGTAGGTTTTCCCTGACAGCCCATGTTATTTAATCCGGAATAAGTATCTCTTTTATATTACCATGCAAATGTCTTAATGCATAAAATTAGATTTGTCAGAGCAACATACTCTAATGTTAAAAAGACAGCCCAATTATCCATTAGGGTAATTATCAGATCCAGCTGGTCTTAGTCACCTATTAGAGGGAGCATCATTAAAAGTTTTTAAAGTAGTTTTATTTTGTTGTTAAGACTCCATCCGTACTAGTTCACAAATGGTGAGGGTGAGAAGCAGGAATCCATTAATTATGCTCCTTTTTATTAAAAAGATTTGAAAAAACATTGACAAACAGAGATTTTTTGTAGTATTTACAA